>JAUTDX010005263.1:0-40074 GCA_030844895.1 Ambrosia x helenae | reverse complement strand
CTTTGTATCAACCCAGGATAAACTCGTATCGTATATTGCCCGTTTTGCTAGCCCAACGTATAAGCTGGTGCCTCGCTCAAGGTCTTGCATGGTTCGCATCCCTGCCGTGTTAGACAGGGACTACGTCCCAAACGCTCCAGTTGTTGTCCCCTTTGCTAGGCCCAGCGTATTCTAGCTGGTGCCTCGCTCAAGGTCTTGCATGGTTCGCATCCCTGCCGTGTTAGACAGTGGACTAACGTCCAAACGTTCCAGTTTGTTGTCCTCTTTGCTAGCCCAGTGTATTCTAGCTGGTGCCTCGCTCAAGGTCTTGCATGGATCGCATCCCTGCCGTATTAGACAGTGGACTGCGTCCAAAATCCCCCGGCACCTCACACTTACTAAACCTTCGTTACATAGGTTGTATATGTATCAATTGTAAGAAACCCATGGTATCATATGTTTAACACTTACCTGGCCAGGGTAAGCAACCCCAATATGGTACCTATGGACTTGTTATAATTAGTACATCACATCCTATGTAAGGAAAGCTTCAGTTCGTGATTGTGTCCCTTATTTTATTTGGTAAAAACCTTCCTTGATAAATTATTCAATGTTGGGTTTTTAACTTTATTCATTAAGAAAAAGCGATGTGTTTTCGTTTTAATAAGCTTTGTGTGATCACACTCATTGGTATGATCACAACGCCTTTCTAAACATTAGTTTGGGATGATTACCCCCAACCCGGTCGCGATGTTCAAGTTAAGTTTGTGCATTGATCGTTCATTATCGTGAACTATGCACCTTTCACATTTGCTTATTGCTTGCATATGCAATTACCACTCTTCAGATGATAATTGCATACTAATGCACCTACTATGATTTCGAGCATGTACCTGTTTGATACTTGCTCCCGTGTTCCCTTTCGTTACTGATCCATTAGCCCGAGTCGTTACTTGACTTGGTCCTTAGTGAGCATGCCATCAGCCGTGCTCCCGAACCCTCTACAACCTCGTTTGGTGAATCATTTGATCCTCTCCCGATCAAATAAAATGTTATCATCCCTGTCACATTTATAATTTCAATAATTAGTAATATGACATTTCGGTATTAGTATGCATCACTGCAATAGTGATGTTAGAGTTCTTATTATGCGAGATTTTCGTTGCCCGAATCAATCTTTTGGATAGGCCCCATGAGTACCTAACCATTTCCTTATCAAGATTTTGAGGTAGCGTGTATCTACGCGATATCACTATTGATTACCTATAACAATTTCCGATCAAAACGGATGTTTATTATAGGTATTACTTACCGGATTCCTTGACCAAGTCTCGAACCCGAACACCCTTCAACACTTTGAGCGCACGGTTTGAGTCCAAGTATCCTTCCCGAAACTCGGATCCCTCAAACCTATGGCTCTGATACCACTTGTAACACCCTAACCCGTAATCACGCGATCAACGCCTAATCATGCGGGTTTTTGGCCTTACTTAAACCACTCCCGATTAAAACTTTGATATTTATTATAAACTCAAACCATTAAGATCAAAACACACATTTGATTCCCACAATTTTTACACATGAACATAATCATATGATCAAAACCAAATACACATATTAAGTGTGATTTGTAACTAAATTAGGTATGTTTGAGGTTCCCCAAGACTAGCAACCTCTTTTAACCATAAATTTTACGTTTTATCAAAACCCTAGTTTTTGACCAAATCAAAAACGGGTATTAACATCAAATTACATCAAATAAAATGGTACCTTGATGTTCATTAGGCCTTAGATAACTCGTTTCTTGCCCAAGCATCGATTTCCCCTTTGATTTAGCTTTGATTTGAGCAAGAGTTGATGTTTAGGGTTTGGTTAAGGAAGGAGAAATGATCTCCTGATCATTATACACGACACACACACTTCATGTGTGTGTTTTGTGTGTTTTATTATTATTAATAATACCCACTTTACCATTTTGGCAACTATGGTCCCTCAAGTTTTCCCACTGTCATTTTTCGTATAAAAACTAACTCATAAGCTAGTTTCAAACACCTTTTATTAATTTATAAACATAATATTATTAACTAGGTTATTTCCATGTTAGAATATAACCCATATTATTATTCTCTAAGTCTCGTGTTAATATATTGCTAATCACGCCTAATGGCGTAGTTAGGCGAACGAATGGTTTTGGGGTGTTACACAACATTCATGTTCTAAGTAAAAGCTGCGTTTTTTGTGACTTATACATGGAAATAGTCGATCACCTTTTTTCGGGCTGCATATTTGCAGCAGCTGTTTGGTCTGCCATCGCGTCTTGGTGTGGGCTGCCGCAGTTTATCATTTTTTCGTTGAGGGATATTGTTATGATGCATCAATCGGTAGGGTTGAAAGGGGGGTAAAGAGGATTGCATTCCAAGGTATCATGTTCATTGCTTTGTGGCGCATTTGGAAAAGTGAGGAATGAGCGCATTTTTTCGGATAAAAAGTTAAAAGTTCCTGAAGTGGTTACGGACATAAAAACTTTGGGTTTTCTTTGGTTTAGAAGTAGATATAAAAAATGGATGTATAGATTGGGAATCGTGGTGTAAATTTGAGGTGATGTAATTGGTGGCGAACCTTTCTCCGTCTTGGAGAGAGGTTTCGTTTGCTGTTGTTTGTCTATAAAGTTAACTTTAAAAAAACAAAGATAAATTACTAAAAAAAAATAGGAGTTAAAGAAAAAATAGTATTTAATATGTTTCTATAGATACTTTTTTTTTGAACGGCCAACAAATTGGAATCACTCACGGAACACTGGAGTATTATCGTGCCACCAATGTTGCCACGCGATCATATTCCACCACCAAGTCACCAATTCAGGAGGAAACTCAAAATTATGAGAAAACCCCCTTTGTGAGATTCGAACCTAGGACCTTATGGCCCCTAAGTCTTATCTCACCACCAAGATGCCACTAGGCTATAATGCCTTGGGTGTTTCTATAGATACTAAAAGTCATCAACGGGCAACAAAAATGATTAAACAAAATACATCAAATAGTTGTCAAATTTAAATGTTAAACGGGGTGTAAAATAATACATAACATCACTTGTGCACAAAGCAATATATGCTGTAAGTCTTTAATAGTAACTATTGTGAGAGAATATGTAAGTTTGTAGGGTCGGAATCATGAAATTATCAAATGACGCACTTATTTTGTCACATTTGTTGTATGCGGACGATGCCTTGCTTTTGTGGGAAATGGTCTAATGAAAGTGTACAGAAGACGACTAGAGTACTGAGATGCTTATATATGTGTTCGGGATTAAAAATAAATATCCATAGGTCTAATTTATTTGGGTTAGGCGCGACTTTTGATGAAGTGGAGCTTATGGCGGCGTTGGCTTGTAGAATGGGAGAAACGCCTTTTGAGTACTTAGGAATTAAAGTGAGTAGGGTTGCAAATGAACTGAACGAATACGAACACGAACAAGGACATGTTCTTGTTTGTTTGCTAAGAAAATAATGTGTTCATGACACTTACCGAACGAGATTTCCTGTTTTTGTTCGCTTGTTAAGAAAATGAGTGTGTTCGTTTTCGTTTGTGTTTGTTTGTTAATTTTAGGTACCGGACAAAAGTGGGTGTAAACAAACACAAGTGAATGTTCATGAATACAGACAGACATGAACGAACGTTCAAGAACACAAACAAGTGTTCCTAAATAGAAATGAACACAACCAACATGTATTAAATTTCAAATTAAATCGGTATCTTTCATCACAAAACATTATATGGGTCCGTCAAAAAAACACTTGACATACTCTTGATAACGTAATACTATTAACAATAAAAAAAGTCCCAAAATAACATAAAATTGTCATATTAAACTTAAAAGCACTCATTTAATCCAAAAAAAAAAAAACTTGAAATCTTCTATTAATCTGCCCAAAATAATAGTTAATAAAAATGAATGAAAACACTAATACGTAACAAACTAATATATATTAAATAATCTATTTCCAGGTATATTAAAGTACTTGAATTAAAAATAAAAGTTAAAGAAACTAATGAACTATCAAACATAAATGAACACCTTACCGAATGTTCATTAACATAAATGAACGAACGAACACAAACGAACTTCCTGCCGAACGGTTCACGAACTATTTGTCGAACGTTTGGTTCATTTGCAACCCTAAAAGTGAGGGCCAATATGAATCGATATAATAATTGGAATACGGTTATTAGGGTTTTGAGTCTTGGTTAGCTTCATGGAAGGCCAAGACTCTTTCGATTGGGGGAAGGGTTACTCTTATAAAGTCGGTTATGGAAAGCCTTTCGGTTTACTAATTATCTTTGTATAAGGTTCTAAGGAAGGTTATTGATAGTTTGGAGAGTATAATGAAAAAGCCTTTGTGCAGAGGCTCAGATATGGTTAAGATGATTCATTGGGTGGCATGGGATAGGGTGATGACACTAAAAAAGTTGGGCGGGTTAAGAATAAATAAATTACAAGATGTGAATGAAGCACTTTTAACAAAGCGGGTCCGGAGATATTGGAGTGGTGAGGGGAATCTTTGGAGAAGGGTTATAGATGCGTGTCATAGTAGTAACTGTAATTGAGTCTCTATTACGGTAAATACGTTTATTCTAGAGTGTTGAAAATCTATCATTAAGTTGTGTGATAGCTTGAAATTTGGGGGGAAGCCTATTCATGGGTATATTAAAGGGGTGATGGGAAACGTCACATCCCTTCGATTTTGGTATGATCCATGGTTCTTTGATGAAGCACTAAAAGATAGATGGCCAAATATGTTTAGGCTCGATAGAGCTAAAAAGACTTGGGTGAAGGATAAGTTTATTGTAAGCCCCTAACCCGTAATCACGCAATCAACGCCTAATCCTACGGGTTTTGACCTTACTTAAGACCACTCCCGATTAAAACTTTGGTAAATTATGAAAACCCAACTTAATGAATCCCATACACGTTTAGTTCCAATAAATTTTACATCATTGCTAAAAAAAAATGTATTAAAGTTTGTGTTTTTAACGGGAGTTCGTTAGATTCTAGTGCGGAAGCTTGTATGAGTGATCGGGTGTGTTCGGCTCTTAGCGCGACTTGATCCTTGCTCCGGGACTTCCATCACTTGTTTACCTAGCACCATTACACAAAGAATGGTTAGTGAGTGGTCAAATGAAACATTTAACTAGTACGATAGTCGTTACGCGTCGAAACGGAACGAACCAGGCCAAACGGCCCTTTATCAGGAGATCAAACTGCTGCAACTTTTGCGCAGCAGCTGTTCGGATCGCTTTTACCCCTTCTAAAACCCAAAATCCGACTTCGACTTTCAAATGAGAATTGTTCTACGCTCCGAGAGCTTTCCAGGCATATAAAGAACACCTCATAACGATTTTTCTACAATTTTATATTGAATTTTAAAGATCGCGCTGACATGCAGGTCAAAGCGCGCGGCCGGTCGCTTTTATCGCGCGGCCGCGCGAAGCTTCTGATCATTTTTTTTTTTCAAGTCGCTGTGTGCTGTGAGCGGCCGCGCGACCCCTGTGAGCGGCCGCGCGAAGCCTCTGATGTTTGTTTGGTGACTTTTAAGCATGGAATCATATCGCAACTGCATTTGATGATTCCCGAAGCCTAAGTAATGACTTGCCGACTAAATAAACCTTTGTTTGACTGAAATTATGGTCCGGTTTATGTCGCCATGATCCGTTCTTAGTTTTGAATGTTTATGGCGACTTTTACCCAATTTGACCCATTAAGGCCTTAAATCAAACAAGGCACTATTTACACACACAAAATGCATATAGTTAATGTTGTCAAATTAGACACATGATCAACCAAAGCGTTTGTACGATTTGTTCATTATAATCTCGTTTCTATGGTTTTAACCTTTAGTGAATCATTTATAATTCCCAAAATGCCCTTTATAGCCAAATCATTCAATTTGGCCATCCGTGGCGACACTTCTTGATTCATAACCATTGTTTTTGACTCAATGACTTGTTTAAAAACCTCTAAGTCCTTCCGGACTTAGAGTTTCATCATTTCTCAAGTTTTCACTTGTTTAGTCAATTTTAAGCGCATTAGCGCGCATTTGACACAGTTATGAAAATAACTTACTTTATTGGCACCCACACTTCATGTGAGTACTTTTATCACCTATGTCGCTTCGCCCGAAGGCGTTTATTTGACTACGGACTTACCGGGTGGCCTTGACCCATATCCATACCTTGTGTTTATTCTCCATGATTCTTAACATCAAGAATGCACGCGCAATTGCATTTACCTGTATGCTTTCTAAATAGACAACATAAATTTCTCGGAACTCAAATGGCAATAACTTGCCATTTGACCCGTTTAACTTTATGAATCTTAATGCTTGGAATACAAGCATCAAGTGTTGGACTCACATGGTGAGGACCTCACCATTTGACCCGTTTAGACTCATAGTTCATAATGCTATGTTACCCAAGTTTTTATCTATGGTTCAAGTGATACAAACTTGACCCATTTAACATCATGCTTAACGACTCCATTCAATTGATTTAATTTGTATTAAAACATCATTTCTCACATATCTTTATTAGTTGACCCGTTTGATGGATTTCTCCATTTGGTCATAACTCATTATCTCGATTAAGGTCATAAACCACATTTTGTATGGAGTGCACATAAGGCAACCCACTTAATAGATTCTACCCCTTGGGGTTTATCTTTATCTCACACTCAAGATTTAAAACTAATGTTTACAACAATTTAAGCTATGTTATAGTATATTGGTGTAAGTAAAACTTACCTCGCATCCATTCTTGTTTCCATAAGTATTCGCCTTGCATCCGTTTGACCCGTTTGCTCCCTCTTGGTTGTACCTAACTTGGGGATGAGTCAAACTTGTCTATTAGAATACATAATATGGAATTTTGTTCACTATCCATAACATCATGTATTCATTATCATTTCTAGCTAAATCCATAGCCATTTTCTTACATGTCTAGTTGAGATTAACTCATCTAGGCATTTCATCAAACACTTGGTGTGCACCCACCACATACACTTGATTTTCATGAGTTTTAAGTTAGCCAAAGCATACCCATTTAGCTAAACATCACCATATCATGTTATTTAGACTTTTTAGCCTAAATTCCTTATTAAGAAAGATCCTAAGAGTTAACTAAATCATTAAACATAGAGGGTTTCAACCTAGAGGTGAAACCCCAATTTTCACATATTATCATAACCATATGACTAGAATCAAACATACATGTAGAATGTGATTCGTAAGCAATTTAGATATGATTGAGGCTCCCTAAAGCTAGAGAAACCTCTAACAACTAATAATCTCACGTTTTGTAACCAATCAAGATTTTCACCCACTTCATGCTTGAATAAAATCATCAAATTAAGGCAAATAAAAGTTACCTTTGCGTTTATCAAACTTGGGTGATTCGTTTTAGAGCTCATGCAAGAAGAACCCCTTTGATTTTGGCCTTGATTAGGCTTGTTCTTGTTGATTAGGGTTGTAGGCAAAGGAGACCTTGTTCTCCTGATAATTTTCGTGACACACACACCAAGTGTGTGTGTGTGTTTCTTTTAATTTCATAATGATAAAACCAACTTTATCATTTAGGCAACTACGGTCCCTCAAGTTTAGTCTCGGTTCATTTTGCTATAATAAAACTAACTCATAAGTTAGTTTCAAACACCTTGCATTCATTTATAAACACAATATTATTAACTAGGTTATTTCCACATTAGAATATAACCCATATTCTATTCTCTAAGTCTCGTGTTAATATTTTGCTAATCACGCCTAATGGCGTAGTTAGGCGAACGAATGGTTTTGGGGTGTTACAAGTCTACCCCCCTTAAGGAGGTTTCGTCCTCGAAACCTTTCTTGTGTTGTTGCTTTGGTCACACCAAAGAACCTTAGTGTCTCTAATCAATTTTTGAGCACTGCTCAATCCCTTGACATTCTATAATCTAACGAGTAGTACTATATACTTATTGTTTGTATCCCTTTACTCGGCTTTCTAACTTTTATTATATGGAAGCCTTAGCTTTCATAACATGACTTGAGTCATTCTATTATTTCGGTTAACTAGGGGCAATATCTACATACTTACCCCCTACCCGACATTTTAGCTACTTATGTTCTTCATAGGTCTTTCTTAGATCCGTAGACTATCCCCGTCTACCATTATCCCGAATGATGTAATGGTTCAAGGGGCCATTCTATCATGCACCTTAGGGCATCTACTGTAATACTCGACTGTAGCATGCGTATGCATACATGTCTGTGCGTCTATTTCTAACAAGTAATTTGTCTTGGTTTCCAAGACTAACCCGGCTTTTTAATTTAGCCGTTTTCTAGCTTCTTGGATTCATCCCCGAATCCATCCCCCGTTTCTTTTTGGTTTGCTAGAATGTTATAAACAAACCTTGCTTTACACTATAACTTTCCTTTCTTTGGCTAATCCTATCTTAAGAATTCGCCGCTTATTGGGTTTCCCTTACCCTCCATGATTATTGTGGGAATCGTTACCCCACATTTTACCCAGCCGGTTTGCTGTACTCCAAGTTTCAAGTATCGCATTCTAAAGTATGATCCATTATGGTTCACCCTTTTGTTGTTGTTTTTTTTTTTAACCTCACGCCAAGTGAGTTATTCGGTTTACTCTGCTCGGGCTCACCCGTAACATATCTAATTTGTGACTGACAATTTGAACTTGGGTTTTCCCCCCAAATTCCCGTTTTGCTAACTCGGTTGGTGGTCATTGCCCCCAACCGACCCGTTTAAAAGACTTTTGAGTTTTAGATTTCAAATTGTTTATACATTTAGAACGCTTAGTTTCTAAAAGTCCTCTTTCTGATTACCGGTCTCAATATAAATCGAGGTCGGTTTTCTTTTCATAAAACCTGGTGTTGATTCGTCATTACAACGTATTGTATCGACTAATCTCTTATTATCACGGCTTGCATCAGATTGTAATAACTACACAATCCAACTGTTATCATAATTTGCTTTAAATTGTACCAATGATACAATCTAATGTTATTACAGTTTACACTTTTTCATCCTTAACCCGAGGGTTGAAAGATTTACTGATTTATCACGGCCCAATCCGTTGTTTTAGGTCATTAATCGCAAGATTCATGACTTACCCGAATGTGATTATGACTCAACCCTTGATTAAGGTTCAAGTCCCTCTTTACGAATTTAACCTTCTATAAAAGTCTGAGTTTAATTATGACTTAACCTTGATTAAGGTCCAAGTCTGTTTTCAAGCTAAATCTGTTTATGACTCGACCTTGGTTAAGGTTCAAGTTTATTTTCCGAACTGAATCTATTTATGACTAAACCTTGATTAAGGTTCAAGTCAATCTTTGTATCAACCCAGGATAACTCGTATCGTATATTGCCCGTTTTGCTAGCCCAACGTATAAGCTGGTGCCTCGCTCAAGGTCTTGCATGGTTCGCATCCCTGCCGTGTTAGACAGTGGACTACGTCCAAACGCTCCAGTTTGTTGTCCTCTTTGCTAGCCCAGCGTATTCTAGCTGGTGCCTCGCTCAAGGTCTTGCATGGTTCGCATCCCTGCCGTGTTAGACAGTGGACTACGTCCAAACGTTCCAGTTTGTTGTCCTCTTTGCTAGCCCAGCGTATTCTAGCTGGTGCCTCGCTCAAGGTCTTGCATGGATCGCATCCCTGCCGTATTAGACAGTGGACTACGTCCAAAATCCCCCGGCACCTCACACTTACTAAACCTTCGTTACATAGGTTGTATATGTATCAATTGTAAGAAACCCATGGTATCATATGTTTAACACTTACCTGGCCAGGGTAAGCAACCCGCATATGGTACCTATGGACTTGTTATAATTAGTACATCACATCCTATGTAAGCAAAGCTTCAGTTCGTGATTGTGTCCCTTATTTTATTTGGTAAAACCCTTCCTTGATAAATTATTCAATGTTGGGTTTTTAACTTTATTTATTAAGAAAAAGCGATGTGTTTTCGTTTTAATAAGCTTTGTGTGATCACACTCATTGGTATGATCACAACGCCTTTCTAAACATTAGTTTGGGATGATTACCCCCAACCCGGTCGCGATGTTCAAGTTAAGTTTGTGCATTGATCGTTCATTATCGTGAACTATGCACCTTTCACATTTGCTTATTGCTTGTATATGCAATTACCACTCTTCAGGTGATAATTGCATACTAATGCACCTACTATGATTTCGAGCATGTACCTGTTTGATACTTGCTCCCGTGTTCCCTTTCGTTACTGATCCATTAGCCCGAGTCGTTACTTGACTTGGTCCTTAGTGAGCATGCCATCAGCCGTGCTCCCGAACCCTCTACAACCTCGTTTGGTGAATCATTTGATCCTCTCCCGATCAAATAGAATGTTATCATCCCTGTCACATTTATAATTTCAATTAATTAGTAATATGACATTTCAGTATTAGTATGCATCACTGCAATAGTGATGTTAGAGTTCTTATTATGCGAGATTTTCGTTGCCCGAATCAATCTTTTGGATAGGCCCCATGAGTACCTAACCATTTCCTTATCAAGATTTTGAGATAGCGTGTATCTACGCGATATCACTATTGATTACCTATAACAATTTCCGATCAAAACGGATGTTTATTATAGGTATTACTTACCGGATTCCTTGACCAAGTCTCGAACCGAACACCCTTCAACACTTTGAGCGCACGGTTTGAGTCCAAGTATCCTTCCCGACACTCGGATCCCTCAAACCTATGGCTCTGATACCACTTGTAAGCCCCTAACCCGTAATCACGCAATCAACGCCTAATCCTACGGGTTTTGACCTTACTTAAGACCACTCCCGATTAAAACTTTGGTAAATTATGAAAACCAACTTAATGAATCCCATACACGTTTAGTTCCAATAAATTTTACATCATTGCTAAAAAAAAATGTATTAAAGTTTGTGTTTTTAACGGGAGTTCGTTAGATTCTAGTGCGGAAGCTTGTATGAGTGATCGGGTGTGTTCGGCTCTTAGCGCGACTTGATCCTTGCTCCGGGACTTCCATCACTTGTTTACCTAGCACCATTACACAAAGAATGGTTAGTGAGTGGTCAAATGAAACATTTAACTAGTACGATAGTCGTTACGCGTCGAAACGGAACGAACCAGGCCAAACGGCCCTTTATCAGGAGATCAAACTGCTGCAACTTTTGCGCAGCAGCTGTTCGGATCGCTTTTACCCCTTCTAAAACCCAAAATCCGACTTCGACTTTCAAATGAGAATTGTTCTACGCTCCGAGAGCTTTCCAGGCATATAAAGAACACCTCATAACGATTTTTCTACAATTTTATATTGAATTTTAAAGATCGCGCTGACATGCAGGTCAAAGCGCGCGGCCGGTCGCTTTTATCGCGCGGCCGCGCGAAGCTTCTGATCATTTTTTTTTTTTTCAAGTCGCTGTGTGCTGTGAGCGGCCGCGCGACCCCTGTGAGCGGCCGCGCGAAGCCTCTGATGTTTGTTTGGTGACTTTTAAGCATGGGAATCATATCGCAACTGCATTTGATGATTCCCGAAGCCTAAGTAATGACTTGCCGACTAAATAAACCTTTGTTTGACTGAAATTATGGTCCGGTTTATGTCGCCATGATCCGGTTCTTAGTTTTGAATGTTTATGGCGACTTTTACCCAATTTGACCCATTAAGGCCTTAAATCAAACAAGGCACTATTTACACACACAAAATGCATATAGTTAATGTTGTCAAATTAGACACATGATCAACCAAAGCGTTTGTACGATTTGTTCATTATAATCTCGTTTCTATGGTTTTAACCTTTAGTGAATCATTTATAATTCCCAAAATGCCCTTTATAGCCAAATCATTCAATTTGGCCATCCGTGGCGACACTTCTTGATTCATAACCATTGTTTTTGACTCAATGACTTGTTTAAAAACCTCTAAGTCCTTCCGGACTTAGAGTTTCATCATTTCTCAAGTTTTCACTTGTTTAGTCAATTTTAAGCGCATTAGCGCGCATTTGACACAGTTATGAAAATAACTTACTTTATTGGCACCCACACTTCATGTGAGTACTTTTATCACCTATGTCGCTTCGCCCGAAGGCGTTTATTTGACTACGGACTTACCGGGTGGCCTTGACCCATATCCATACCTTGTGTTTATTCTCCATGATTCTTAACATCAAGAATGCACGCGCAATTGCATTTACCTGTATGCTTTCTAAATAGACAACATAAATTTCTCGGAACTCAAATGGCAATAACTTGCCATTTGACCCGTTTAACTTTATGAATCTTAATGCTTGGAATACAAGCATCAAGTGTTGGACTCACATGGTGAGGACCTCACCATTTGACCCGTTTAGACTCATAGTTCATAATGCTATGTTACCCAAGTTTTTATCTATGGTTCAAGTGATACAAACTTGACCCATTTAACATCATGCTTAACGACTCCATTCAATTGATTTAATTTGTATTAAAACATCATTTCTCACATATCTTTATTAGTTGACCCGTTTGATGGATTTCTCCATTTGGTCATAACTCATTATCTCGATTAAGGTCATAAACCACATTTTGTATGGAGTGCACATAAGGCAACCCACTTAATAGATTCTACCCCTTGGGGTTTATCTTTATCTCACACTCAAGATTTAAAACTAATGTTTACAACAATTTAAGCTATGTTATAGTATATTGGTGTAAGTAAAACTTACCTCGCATCCATTCTTGTTTCCATAAGTATTCGCCTTGCATCCGTTTGACCCGTTTGCTCCCTCTTGGTTGTACCTAACTTGGGGATGAGTCAAACTTGTCTATTAGAATACATAATATGGAATTTTGTTCACTATCCATAACATCATGTATTCATTATCATTTCTAGCTAAATCCATAGCCATTTTCTTACATGTCTAGTTGAGATTAACTCATCTAGGCATTTCATCAAACACTTGGTGTGCACCCACCACATACACTTGATTTTCATGAGTTTTAAGTTAGCCAAAGCATACCCATTTAGCTAAACATCACCATATCATGTTATTTAGACTTTTTAGCCTAAATTCCTTATTAAGAAAGATCCTAAGAGTTAACTAAATCATTAAACATAGAGGGTTTCAACCTAGAGGTGAAACCCCAATTTTCACATATTATCATAACCATATGACTAGAATCAAACATACATGTAGAATGTGATTCGTAAGCAATTTAGATATGATTGAGGCTCCCTAAAGCTAGAGAAACCTCTAACAACTAATAATCTCACGTTTTGTAACCAATCAAGATTTTCACCCACTTCATGCTTGAATAAAATCATCAAATTAAGGCAAATAAAAGTTACCTTTGCGTTTATCAAACTTGGGTGATTCGTTTTAGAGCTCATGCAAGAAGAACCCCTTTGATTTTGGCCTTGATTAGGCTTGTTCTTGTTGATTAGGGTTGTAGGCAAAGGAGACCTTGTTCTCCTGATAATTTTCGTGACACACACACCAAGTGTGTGTGTGTGTTTCTTTTAATTTCATAATGATAAAACCAACTTTATCATTTAGGCAACTACGGTCCCTCAAGTTTAGTCTCGGTTCATTTTGCTATAATAAAACTAACTCATAAGTTAGTTTCAAACACCTTGCATTCATTTATAAACACAATATTATTAACTAGGTTATTTCCACATTAGAATATAACCCATATTCTATTCTCTAAGTCTCGTGTTAATATTTTGCTAATCACGCCTAATGGCGTAGTTAGGCGAACGAATGGTTTTGGGGTGTTACATTTATTGAGTCTAGCGATGGGGCCTGATGATGTAGGGTACCCATTGGGTCAAATCTAATATATCAAGTAGCAAAATAAATAATCAATATATTAGGCCAAGCCCAAGCCCAACAAATAAGCCCACTAGGGTTTTAACTCATCCCCCACTCTATAAATAGAGGGGCAAACCACACTTCTAAGGCATATGGGTCTTTACCTTAAATTAACATATTGCTTAAACCAGAATTCGTATATGCCCCTTACTTCAGTACGGTTTGTAAGTGAGAGTACGAACCGTGTGTGTGAGTCATGGGACGTGAATTGATCATCCTCTTTTCCATTTCTGCCCCCAGCCTATAAATTTAATTCTTTATTTTGACACCAACATCCACTGTTCACACATACTCATTCTTATTGAAACAACTAAATAGTGTGTGAGATAATTGTGTGTGTAAAAATGAGTTATGAGGTGAGAGAGAACTGTTACTTGAAGAAGAAACCACTTCCAACGTTGACGTTCAAAGTGATGTTGAAGTTGCTGAGAATATTGGAAATCTACAAGAAGAATGAGAAGCACATGATGAAGATTTAACTATCGACGACTTCGTCGTCGGAGTTGCTCACACATTTAACGACTTTCGATTCATCATAGTTGATGGTTTTTTACACAATTTCTTTTTAAATGGAGTTATAGTAGCTAGTGGAGGAGATCTAGATGGGGCACATGTGGCCGGAGTCATCAATGGTAAACCGGAACTAGTTTCCGGTACGTTTATAGCCATGAATGCAGTAATAGTTGATAAGGTTAATGTAGATCGTCGTTCATTTGGAATGAACGGTGTGTTAATCCTTGGTTGCGAAACATCGGCTAATGGAGTGTATTTTCTTATGAATGGGTTTGTATTCGGCAGAGATATTCACACCGATGCCGAGATTGCAATGACCGATTTCGTTAATGAGTGAGGCTCATTTTCATCTTAGTGGTTTCTTAATAGTTGGAGACGAAGGTGAAGGATTCGTAGTTAGAGATGGTCGTATAACCCGTTCCGATTCGAATTTGGTTTCAGTGAAAGGATTTTTCGTAGTTAGCAGTTACGTTGATAACATTGGAGTTCACTCTCGTATGTGTCGCGTAGTTGTACTCAGATGTGGCAGCATGATAAACGTCGCATCTGATGGTGAGGATTCTGACTCCGATGGTGCAGTGGCCGATGGTCTAACTGATGATGAGGAAAGACAAAGGGATTTGGACTTTGATTTTGAAGAATAGGGTTCAACAGAGGATGAAGAAATTGATGCGATTGAGGAAGGAATGGGCCAATTGCTGAGAACGATAATGGGTATTTTGTGTCCAATGGTACATATCTTGAAGGTCTTACAGACAATGGTGAAAGACAAAGAGATTCTGGTGATGATTTCTAAGAATGGGGTTAAATCAAGGATGAAGACATTGATGAGCTTGGGCCGAACTGAGGCAATTGGTAATTGCATCTGAAAGTTTTATTGATGTAAGAGATGATCTGAATGAAGAATAATGAAAACACGGTTGTATAAATTAATTAATTAATTAATATAAAAATTGGAATATTAATGAAAAGGATAATCTAACAATACATCGCCCTCTAAGTCTCTATCATTAGAAGGGTCATAAACAATGTCTTTGGATCACCCTCCAACGCTCACTCAGTATTATGTTTACCGTTAATAAACGTAAGTATTAAGTGTAAGTGAGAATACTGTTGGGTAAAGAGAAAAAAGCTCATTTTCTTATAGGTGATGCCTCCTTTATAAAGTGAACATATAGGGTTTTGTGTGGGCTTTTATTTTAATTTTTTGGGCCCAAAAGCATTGGGCAAGATCAAAGGTGAACATACCGGTTTTGAGTTTGACCAGTTCCAAGCCAAACTGGTTCGGTTTCATCCCTGTTTGGTCATACATGAATCAATTTTTTACCCGACTTTGGTTCCATTCTGGTTTGAACATTTGAAAATCATATAAACTACACAAAATTTAATTTTCACTTTGTGTTTATGGCCAAAATCGTTTTTTTTCCTAAACCGGTTACGTTTTTTTTCCGGTTCCAACCAATTTTAGTGACCGGTTTCTGTTCGGTTTTGGTTTGTATACAGATTTTGGTTGCGATTATGATACGCTTGGCCGGTTTTAGCGTCAATTTTAGCCTGGTTTACAATTCGGTTTAGGATTTTTTAGTACCAGTTTCAAGTGAAACCGATTTGTACTGGTTACAGTTCAGATAGTACCGGTTTCAGATCCCAAACCATTGTTTTTTATTCATCTCTAAGCCAAACCCAATTTTAAGGGGGCATTCATCTACAACGACAATCAAAATGAAATTCAAAAAATAAGAAATTGGTGTGTTTGTCACAAAGTTCTTATTTTATTGTATTTATAAACAACAACTTGTGAAAATATAAGTGAAAATTTATATTTTACGAAAGAGAGATTATTTATAAAATCTACAAGAGAAAGTTCTTCTGTCTCGGAAAACGAGATTTCTAAATCTTGGAATTCTGTCATTTACAAGTCTTGAAGCTTAGGCTAGGCTGTACGGTGCGATCAAGGTGAAAGGGTATGGAGGCTGGAGCGACATATGGCAGCCACATCAGCAAAAGAGAATTTTTTTTAATCAAATAATCATTTACAATAATTCATAATCCAACAACCAACCACAACCATCCATCTCACCCTCACCTTTTGCCCATGCGGTGGAGATTAGGGCTGTTCACGAACCGAACCGAGCTGAAAAGCGAGCGAGCATTCTTCGAGCGAGCGGAGAGTAATTTGGACAACCATGAAATTGGGATGTTATCTTTAATGTTTTCGTTGTCGAGTGACAACTAAGGTGGAACTGTCCAATGAGGACACTAATATTGAGGTCCGAGTGTCCAAGAATGAGGCTTAGGTTGAGGCAATGAGCATACTACAGAAAACAATTGTCGCATTGTGACACAGGGTGATATCAAGCGACGACTAAGGAGAACGACTAATAACATAAAGAAGTCAAGGCTGTCACGTTACGACTTAGGGTTTTTACTATTAAACTTAGTATTAAATTTTTATTTGATAAAACGGGCTAGTCATATTTTATTTGCATATATTGGGTCAAATCTTATGTATAAAGCTATAAATATTACCATGATTTGTGGAAATATATATAATTATATATATATTAGATATAAAATAATTTACAAACCGAACCGAGCCGATCGGCTCATTTATAACCGAGCGGACGATCGAGTGAGCATTTTTTGAGTATTTTCCGAACGAGCGGCGAGCGATTTGAACAGCCCTAGTGGAGATCTTCAAGCCCCAATCCACGACATATAGGGGTGGTGTTAGTGTCGCGGAGGGGCTTCACACACCCCTTCCACGCCCCTACACCGTGTAGTCTTAAAAGACTACACGGTGTAGGGGCGTGGAAGGGTGAGTGAAGCCCCTGCACACTACCAACACCACCCCCTATATGGCGTGGAAGGGGTGTGGCCCCTTGGGCTTGAAGATTTCCGCTCACGTAGGCCAAAATGTGATGGTGAGTTAGATGGTTGTGATTTGTTTTTGGATTATGGATTATTATGATTAGTTTGGTTAAAAAAAAATAATAATAAAACCCCTCTAGGCCACAAGCACCCCATTGTTTTTTGGTCTTGGAGAGGAATTTCACATGTCGGTCTATGCCCCCTCCACAAAGGCATGAACACAAATACACAATCGTCTAAGTAAGTCTTTGGAAACGCAAATAACATATCAGATTTTTGATGGGTTATTACATGTATTATGGTAAAACATGTAGAGAGGACTCTCCTATAGTGTGATAAGGACCGATAACTTAATTGGCCGACTCTAATCTGGGTCAGTGAAATTGCCGAAGAATAGTAAAGAAAGATAACGTTATTTAGTTGTATGATCTTAGTTGGTTCTTCAAAAAAGAAAAATGTATGATAAATTTTTGGATAAGAAATTGCATACCGAATATCAGCACCATATCAACACCTTCTCATATCGGTACTAACCCAACATACACGGTACAATATTCAGTTTTGAATTTATTTTATTTTTGGCACCATGTAGTACAATACC
Organism: Ambrosia x helenae; assembly: GCA_030844895.1. NCBI lineage: Eukaryota > Viridiplantae > Streptophyta > Magnoliopsida > Asterales > Asteraceae > Ambrosia > Ambrosia x helenae. Next base: position 22,217 of record JAUTDX010005263.1, on the reverse strand, counting down.
GGTTCAGGACTTACAACGGTACCATACCTGCGTACCATACCAATACTGACCGAGCATATACGGTACAATATTCGGGTTTTGTTTTAGCTAAATTTTAGTATCGCTAGTTACTCTGTGATACAATACAGTTTAGAACGGTATCGGTACCAATCTTATCCATGTCCAAAATGAGTACTTCAGTGTTAGTAAACTTCAGTTACTTCTCTTATTTAAAGTTTAAACACACTAGCTACTTAGACATTGCTTATTATGTGCTCATTTATAATGTTCAATAACAACCATGATATATTGATATATGTATGACAATAAACTTAATTTTATTTAGGTAATTATTAAACGTTTGCTAGAACGTATCTAGTCATTTTTACGCTTCGCTTTTTATAAGCCCCTCATCGGTTCGGTTAATTCACCAAGAAAAAACAAAACCATACTAAGATCCAAATCAAATCTAGTAGAATCAAACTCAACCAAGTTCTCAGCTTCAAACAAGAGTAAAGGAAATCAACAAGTACATGGATAAAAGAAATCATCAAGTTCTAAGCTTCAGTTAAACCAGAACCACACTGATATCGACATCGACTAATCGGTTTCAGCATACGGGACTTCTACTTGCGCTTGCTCGGCTTCCTGAACCTCCTTCTCCGTCTTCCTACCTTTCTTACACTTATAATACACGCTCATAAACGTACCCACAGCTCCATACTTGTTCCTACACTGCTCATATAGCCCTGCGTCAAACATTCTCCAGAAATTCTTCTCGTTCAGTTCAGAAACTGCGTATTGTGGCTGGAACCCATGGTTTTCGATTAACCAACTTTCCATTCTACGAACCGCATCTGCTCCATCAAAAACCTCACCCCTTAACACGGGTCCTGGTGCATAGTAGACACCGACGTCTGTGTACATTTGAGCATAGGGTGTGTCGCCTTGCCTGCATTGTTCTTCAAATCCTGGCTCGGGGTACACCATCGTCTTGTAGGGAAGCTTGTATAGTCGGTGTGGGCAAAGCCATAAGGGATATACCTGTAGATTAAGATAAAAAGAAATGTAACCAAATTCTTACGTAATGCGCTTTAAATGAAAGTAGATGTGCCTTGAACGGGTTGGGTAACGGATCAAATCAGGGGCGGACCTAGTTAAGAACTAGGTGCCGCGTTCGTTGCTGCTTAACTTTGCGCGCGTAGTGAAAAATTAGTGGAAAATTTGGTTTTTTTTACGAAATTTGGAAAACGTTGCTACTAAAATGAAAAAAATGAAAAACGTTACTACTGAAATTCATTTCTAGATCCGCCACTGGATCAAATAACCCAAGCCATTAGAGATAAAAGTAACCCGAACCAACCGATTCATAACTAACTGGTCAAAATAGTCACCTATAAATAAACGGGCTACGTAATAAACTATAAATAATAAAAATGTTACCTCCATCTCGCGATCAACCCATTCCAAAGCATCAGGAACCTTGTAAAGTGGAACAAGCATATCTTGAATAACATGCATTTCATGATAGTAATTTCTAATGGCTTCACCTTGTGTGGCTTTTAGCAAGGAAACCTTTGGCGGCATCAACCACCCGAGCGAATATCTAAACCACCATTGATCAGCAAACGGAAGAATAAGCTTCCCTTCCCAATACAAACACCGTGTATGCCTATGATAATATTCCCTAGTCGGAATGTACTCAACAAACTCCCCTTTCGTAAGCGCAGTTTGAGCATGTTGATAAAACCATGGCTTAAACCACCACCCCACACTGTTGATTGTATTTCCTTTTTTCTTTGCTTCTTCTTTAGAGGCGTATTTTCCGGTCATGCAAACACCTTCATGAGGATTGTAGATCATCGTTTCCACAAAATCAGGAACTTCTTCACTGTTTTCTTCACCGAATCGTGGAGCAAATGAGTCGATATATGCTTTTCCAAGTTCTTTTACACTACCTCGTACGGGTTTGTAAGTTAACTTCATGTATTCTTTAATGGGTATAAGTTTGATTTCAGCAGACACAAGTAGCCCTAAAGTTCCTTGAGACCATGGAATTGCATAAAAAAGGTCGGCATATTCGTTATCTTTTGTAGCACGAACGACCCGTCCACCAGCAAGAACAATTTCATAAGCCACAACGGTATCAGAAAAAAGCCCGTATAAGTGAGAACTACCCTCGATACCATAACCGTTGATCAGTCCACCAACAGTTAGATCATCAAGCTCAGCAACAACAGCAAGTGCAAGATTCAATGGGACTGTGGCTCGTGTTATTTGACCCATGTTGACCAATGGCTCACATTTGGCAATCATTCTTTCTTGATCGATTTCAAGAATGTTCCTGAAAGCCGAAAGGTCAACTTCGAAATGACGGACCCGTTTGTAGTCAACGTTTCTCATTCCAACAGCAATCCAAGGTTTTCTGGCTGTACATACAAGCCCGTCTTTTGACGGATTTCTTTCTGCTAGACGTTTGACTACTTTTTTTGACATTTTCTTCGTGTTCTTTTTGACGTTGTTTGTATGATTTCCATTCTGATCTAACGTCCCCAAGATAAGTGAGGAAGTATAGAGTGAAGGAGATCGGAAGTACAACAAAAAATGACAATAATCCATCTGAATTGGACAAAGTAGTCAACCCAAACCTTCTTTCTTTTGGGGCGAACCAACGGGGCCTCAAGATCCGACATTTTGGGAGACAAAAAATCTGTCACAATTCAAAAAACATTTCTATCTTAGAAAAAAAAAACATATAGCACGTAACGATAAATTATAAGGTCGCAAGACCTTATACAATACAAGAAAGTAGCACAGGCAATGCGTTTTTTAATCGGTTATGTGACATTTAACTAGAATCAGATAAGCAGCATAAGAACATAACAAAATGTTTAAATTTGCTTTTTGAAGTTGTGATAATCAGAGAATTAATTGTTAGATTATTTAAGGATTTACATGTTAGATGACCACAAAATAATCTGAAGCAGTTTGTTGCAGATACTTTAAAAGTTAAAACTAATTATTTTACCCCTAATTGCCTAAATAGTTACACAATAATTTCAGATCCACTAGACACAAACACTATTATGGGCTAGTCCAGTGGGCTCCGTCCTATCCCTAATCAACCCATTAGCGTTGGCCCAATCTTTCTCTATAATAGGGAAGCTTAACTTCCAATCTATAGGGGAAGACCGAGCCAACCAAGGATGGGGCGGCGGAGCCAATGTTGCAAAAATCGGCCTAGGCGGTGAACAAAATCGGAATTAGGCCCTAGTCGGAGATCTAGGCGTTTTGGCCATTAGGCGGGCCTAGGCGGTATTTTTTTTATTTTTATTAAATTTCTAAGTATTTTTTACTATTATGTGTATATATCTAAGTATTTCTAAATTCTAAGTATTACGTGTATATATCTTAACATATTTTCAAAAAACACCTAAATTTGTGTATATATATATATATAAAATACGTATAAAAATACCAAAACGCCTAATTTCGCCTAGTCCCTAGGCTGGACCTCACCGCCCGGCCTGCCTAGCGACTTCTGCAACATTGGGCGGAGCCCACTAATACCGAGCCCAAAATAGGGATACAGTTATAAGATATTTGTACAGTTTCTTCTGTTTTCATTTTAGTCAGCCTATATTAGTTTGTGGTGGTGGTGGTGGCGGTTGGTGTTGTATGCCCTGGCATGTGCTTATGTCTTCAAGGGGACCCCCACAACAATACAAACATCATTATGCATAGATAAATATCACAATGAAGACATAAGTAAAATCTACATTTATAAAAATAAATGGATGAGAAAGTATGGAACATATTGGACCACATAAAGAGTAAAATATCCATGTGCACATGTGAAGACAAACAACTGCTTAATAATTGTTGAAAGTACTATTATGGAAAATAACTCAACTTCAAGTACTATTATAAAGAGCAATAACAAGCGATGCTCGATAATAGTGTGAGGGGCATCTTTATTATACAGAGTGGGAATAAATGGTTGTGAGTAGAGGAGAGAGAAAATATATAGATGAGACACTGTTTGTTCATCAGTAAATTTGGAGGAGACACTCTTCACCCTCCATAATTTTTTAATATTTTTAAAAGTGGTTGTGAGTAGAGGATGAGTGTAAACTGTTTGTGTATGTAGAATATTAAAAAAAAACACTATAATTACCTAATCACCCTAACTTTAAACAACTAACTGTGTGATTATCTGATTCTTAAAGTGGTAACAAACACTTTGAAAGTAACACATTCAAACACCTTGTGTAGATAAAGACATGGCAGTACAAAATTGTTCAAGAAAATAGCAAATAAGTTCTGACCAGATCAAGAAAACATTGGATTCTTTAGAAGACAGTGCAGTACCAAAACAACATTCAACAACCATTCACAAGCTAGATCTACAGAGCCCTAAAAACAGGCCACATGAATCCAAAACCTTTCATATTTGCTTGTATTATTATTTACACACCCAACAATCTTATTCCCACACCCTGTCATGTATACGGCCCGTATAAAGTTATATGCAATGACGAAGGATATGGGCGTATAAACATTCAAAAAAACACAAGAGAATGTCAGCGAATGTTTTTTTATTTGTTTGGTTTTATACGAGCCGTATAAGTCTATACAGGCTGTATAGATGTTATATTGTGTTTTTAATCGTATAGATGTATACTGGTTGTATAGTCATATACGGCTTGTATAGTCATATAGACTTGTATGGCCTGTATAGAATCACATCACACACGACAAACGCTTCGTGTGATTTGATTTTGTACGAGCCGTATAAGGTTATACGGACGTATAGAGGGTGTTTAATTAAAATTTTGGGTGTAACATTATTAACCCCCTTAGTATTAACAACACACATTTTACAATCAACATCACCACTAAAAAAAATCAACAAATTCACTTTAAAAAAACATTGCATGCAGCACAGATCTAGAAATCATTACAAATATACATAGCCATAATCACACTATTAAACCACATAGATCCAAAACCTTCACACACACACACACACAAAAAAAAAAAAATCAAACAGTATACAGTAAACAATAAACTTCATATGCAACAAGATAAACCTCATTAATCAAGAAAACATATAAATAATTCTAATAGATCTAAAGATTTCAACTTTATGAGTGCATGAGTGGAATCTTGGAGTGAAAAGGTATACAAGCAAGTAAATAAAGATTATTTTATTAAAAAAAAAAAGGTTAAAAGATTACCAGAACAAGTGAACAACAGAACAAAATTGCAGAAAAGATCCGAACTTTAACGGGTCGGACCTAAGAAATTGGGGGAAAAGATTCCACTGCTTAGCAGTGAGTGAAGTAGGTGGTTGTTGGAAGAAGATGAACACTTGTACTTTTATAGAATAAAAAATGGGTGTATGACTACAATATTCCTCTCATTATTGCACCATGTCACTCACTATTTTGTAATATAATATTTTTAAAAGTAAAGAAAGTTACTCCCTCCGTCCCACTAGAAGTGTCTTAGTTTGAAAAACACAAAGTTTTAGGCACATTAAATGATTGCTTTTTTTATTTGCCAAATGACAATAATACCCTTGTCATATGTGGGTCCATCATATTCTTTGTTTATTTTAGTTGTGTTTTTAAGGGTAAATTTGGAAGTTGGCTAATAATTTTTTAAAGTGGACACATGAAATGGGACAAATAAAAAAGGGAATATGGACACTTCTAATGGGACGGAGGGAGTATTTTTTTTAAATGAGATTTTCTATATTGTAGCGGAGATCATCACAACTCTTAGAAGGGGATCCCCTAGCCACTCTACAATGGTCAGACTATGTTGTCTTAACCGGTATCACGCTGACGCGAGAGTGGCCGGCCCACAAGCGAGTCAAGGATGCGCATAAGGGACACTAAGGCTTCTACCCGGAAAATTTCCCGCCACCTGCCACTTGACAGATGTTGCACCCTCCACAAGAGGCAAACCTCTCTTAAGTAAATGCACGGTAGTAAAAAACCGAGGGTCCATCAGAATCGAACATGGCACCTACAAGTAGGCTAGTTTTGACCATCACTTGGCAAGTCCCTCAAATGCTTCCCGTAGGAATCGAACCCGACTCCCCCAAGAGAAAACCGGTCCGTTCACCACTTGACTACAAGTGAGGGATAGTAAAGAAAGTTATATGTATCATGTTTGTTGTTTTGTGTGGTGTTTGGAAAGTTTGAAATTACTTTTTAGATAACTACACAATTAGTATGATTTATCATTAGTTTAATCTTGGAGTATTAAAGTTTAAAAGTTTCATGTTAAGTTGTTAAGTTTTTTTTGTAATATAATAAGGTATTAGCACTAACGGGGGTTAATATTTAACTGAGTTTATCTTCACGTGACAAATGGTAAACCACAAGGACCAAAGGTGAAACTTAAGTGAGCCCATCACTAACCTTAAAGGTGAAACTAATGGTAAACAAGGATTAATTGTGTAATTCTCTCTAATATTTGAAAACTTTAGTGGGACCCACCACCTACCGCCTTTTTTACCTTCACCCACCACCATCTTTCACTACCACAATCAACCACCATCTCCTCCATCTTTCACCATAACCAACCTGTCATTGGTGTTGGTGCTCATTAGTGTTGGTGGGTCTTCGGTGGTGGTGAGACGATATTGGTGTTGGGTTTTTGGTGGTGGTGGTGGTGGATTTCCGGTGTTGAAGGTATGATGGGGGGTTGTGGGTGTTCGAAGGTGGGGTCAGATGGTGGTGCGTCCAATGGTGGATGGAATGGTTGGAAGGCCTGATTGCCTCTGCTGTTGAGCCCAGGATAGATTTTGTGATATTTTGGCACTCTGGTTCAACTGTTTGAGCAAACTGCAAATTCTTCACTGTGTACTGAAAAGTAAAAAATGGTTTCAACAAACAAGAAAGTTAGATAAAGAATCAACTCCAGAAATGGATGTTAGTTTGGTATCACTACAGTTTAGAAACTGGTCAAATTAGACCAATTGTTATATAACCAAGCTTAAACGAAAGAATGTCAATTTTCAGCATTTTTATCCACAAAAACATATAAACCATTTGGTGATTGTTATTAGTTTAAGATGTTGCTTTTTTTTCTTGCATTGTTATTAGTTGAACTTTTGCTTTGGTATTAGTTTAATTCTTCTAATTGCATTGTACATAGTTCCGTGTAAATACTACGGTTTGTAATACAATGTCAAAGGCTTACTGACCCAAAATTTTGAAATCGTCAAAGGTGTTATGTTCGATTTAAACAAAGTTGATGAATACTTTGCATCGCCGCCGCAACGCGCGGCGGATAAAAATCTAGTTGTATATATTTTTCAATGTGTTTGTGAGCATATATTGTCTTTGTATCAAATTTTAGTTGTCCCATTATGTTAGAAGTTAGAACAAAAGAAAATCTTCCCGTCGTGAACCACATCTTACTAAACTATAAAACTTTCGAAACAAACCCGAATCTTTTCTGACATAATTCTCTAATTTGTTAGGTCTTTATATTTTAAGTATTTTACATCTTAGCTAAATAAATAATTTATGAAATAGTGCATATATGATATATTAATTAGTTATGTTAGATTTAGGTAGCAAATAATATATTTTTACAATTCAAAAATAGCATATTAATAGTAGGAAATGGTATGTTAAGAGGATGATATACAATGTATGTTTTAACCAAGTTTTGGTAAATGCAATAAAACACTATGTAGGTTCTACATGCATTTTTAATATAATCCTTGTTGGTTAAATCTTGATTTAATTATTAGTTTTTCATTAATGTTTATCAAGATATTAGGTTTAGATAATTATAGGTATTATGCTATTTATCTATTTAAGTGTCATGATCTAGTTGGGTCAGGATTTGATAACTTGGTGATCAAGTTATGTCTAGTATAAATAAGGTTCAATGTTTTGTTATTTTGTGTGGTGGTTTGATATTAATAAATAAAAGAGTCGTGAGTGAGTTTCTCACAAAACGGTTGTTTGTTTGTGTTTGTGACCCGATTGCTCCAACAATTGGTATCAAAGCCCATACGATCAAAGGCCTATTGAATCACCACCGAAGGAAAGCGAACCTGCGACGGGTTCAAAGAGATCATCTAGAAGTTTTGTGTGAGGCAAACTTAAAAATCGTGAGATACGATTTGTGGCTGGTTGTGCGAGTCAGCCACGGTAGATATCGATCTGAGAGAGTCTGATTGAGTGAAAGTTCAAACACCTGCGAGGGGTGTGAAGTATACCTGAGCGATTCAGGGTTGTACGGTGTGATACTGATGTTTACCTAAGTGATTTGAGGTGGTACGGTGTGATACGGGCGGTAAGGAACTATTTGATCGATCTGTGATAGATTGATTAAAAGAAGGGAAATAAAAAGGGCTCTTTGATTTTGTCTTGAGATCGGATAAACAAAAGGAGCGGCTAAAGATTGGTTGTTTTTGCGATTGCGATCGAAGAAAGGCATTGAAACCACTGTGGAGATTTAAGATTCAAGTGAAAGAAAAAGATTAACTATTTTTATTATTTATTATTTAGTGGATCGAATATTGCATATCCCATTTATTTTCCAAGGCTTCGTGAATTAACTAAAAAGATTTGGATAAATCATACGCAAGTTGGAAAATCAAAGCTAAAGGCAAGGATAAGGTTAACAAATAATTGTTTTGATTTAGGATTGCATGTTTTAAGTCGGTGGCAAAATAATAAGTAGCTCTTGTATCTTTAAGAGGAAAAAGTATAAATTGCCGACGCCAACTAAAGGGAGCAAGTTATACAACTTATCTTTTAGAAAGAGAAAGAAAAAAAGGATGGCTAATCCAGGAGGAGATATGGTACTAACCCGTGAGTCAAATAACATGACGTTGCAATGTCCAAAATTGACGAAAACAAATTATACGGGATGGTCTATCATGATAGAGAATGTTTTGGCTGCACATGGTTTGCGAGAAGCCATAGATCCTGTTACCGGGGAGAGGTAGAAGCTAGAAAGAAGTTTATGGCTAAGGCGATGATACATCAATCAATTTTGGAAGATGTTCTTCTTCAAGTATCGAAGTATTCGAGTCCAAAAGACGTGTGGGAGACGATTCGAGTTCGGTATTTGGGTGGTGATAGAGTCCAAAAGGCACGCTTACAAACGTTGAGGAGTGAACTAGAGATGATTAAGATGAAGGAGACGGAAACAATTGATGAGTTCACTGGCAAGTTAAGCGAGATGTAGTCAAAATATAAGAGTCTTGGGTCATCATTGGAGGATGAGGTACTTGTGAGAAAGTTCTTAAACTCTACGCCGAATAAGTATTTGCCAATAGTTGCTTCAATTAAGCAATACTCAGAGATTGAGTCAATGCCTTTTGAGGAGGTAATGGGGCGTTTAAAGGCTTATGAGGAGCGAGTGAAGCCAAAAGTTTCAATTGAAGATGTTTGTGGCCAACTAATGTTTACTCGTGATGATAGAAAAGGTAAAGTGAACAATGGTGGGTGTGGTAACTGTGAGTGTTGCAAAAACCATGGCAAGAACAAAACCAGTGGAACTAATGTGGGTCGTGAGGGTCGAACTGAGTTAAGTGGTAATCATCGAGAGCAAGGTGAAAACCGAGGGGCAAGAAAAGGACGAGACAAGTCGCGGGTCAAGTGTTTTCGGTGTGAAGAGTTTGGTCATTTTGCGTAGGAATGTTCAAAGGAAAAACCGAAGTATGATGAAGCGAACTTAATGAAAGAAGATTATGAGCCGACGCTAATGTGATGTTAGAGGAGGATCATATCAAGATTGAGGGGGAGATTGTTGGTTAAATCTTGATTTAATTATTAGTTTTTCATTAATGTTTATCAAGAGGTTAGGTTTAGATAATTATAAATTATAGGTATTATGTTATTTATCTATTTAAGTGTCATGGTCTAGTTGGGTTAGGATTTGATAACTTGGTGATCAAGTTATGTATAGTATAAATAAGGTTCAATGTTTTGTTATTTTGTGTGGTAGTTTGATATTAATAAATAAAAGAGTCGTTAGTGCGTTTCTCACAAAACCGGTTGTTTGTTTGTGTTTGTGACCCGATTGCTCCAATAATCCTATCCGGCGCAATGCGCCACCGAGTATGCAGTCATACTAGTACTGCAATGAATCGAATGGATACTGCCGCGAACCGCAGGGAGTCTCACTAGCTTACATTAAATTTTAACCAAGAAACATATTTCACATTAGTTCTTAATCACCATAATTGCACGCGAAAATGTCAACTTACTATTAAATAAATTTAGCGTTAAAAGTTGCTTAACATGTATTGAAGTGTTTCTAAAAACAATATAATATAGTAATAAGGGAGTCCTTTATTTTGAACAAATTTCTATTAATGTGTATGTACATAATATTGTTTTCACACGTTTTCACACATTATTTTGGGTGTTCTATCTTTTCCTAATAAGGAAGTCTTATTGTATGTTGTTCAAAATTACCTATGATGGTTGGCTAGCTAGAATTCTTTTTTTTTTTTTTTTGGTGTGTGTGTGTGTTGGATAGGAGTTTAGGACACCGACACACAGAGTATTGTCTTATACCAAATATTCACATTAAATCTAATCATGTTAAAAAAAGAATACACCCTAGTTACAAGTGAAAATGTCAACGTATTTACATGAAAATGTTTCTATTAACTTACTATTGACTAAATTTAGACTGGGCTAACCTAATTAAAATACAACAAATCAAAAGGATTAGGCGGCAAAAAGTTGCGTAACATGTAGTGTTTATTTCTAACGTATTTTTTATAATCTATATATATATATAAAACAAAGCCCTTTTGCTGACGTGGCGTTCAATGGTGGCCTCAACCCTCCCTTGAATGTGCCACGTGGCATAATGAGGTGCAATTCTTTGTTTTTTTTAATTTTTTGTTTTTCTATTAAATTAAATCACACAAAACCTAAACCCTAACACATCTTCTCTTGCCTCCATTCTTTGCAATCTACGATCTCTCTCTTTCTCTACGATCTCTCCTCCATTCTTTACCTCCCTCCATGGTTGTTTCCTGTCTCGATTGACAACACATATCAGATTATCAGCCATCAACCCCATGTTCAACCCTATTCTCCAAATCATGCAACTCATCAGGAAATAATCTGGTTACGACAGTCGCCATTAAGATACCCAACTAAATCGTTCACTTAATCAACAAAAAACAGAGCATCGAATTAGCCTCCGGTGTCTTCGAAATAATCCGGTTACGACAGTCCGGTAACGTCGTGGCTGTCCTCGCACGTATCCGCGGCGACATCCAGTGGCCGTTAGCCAAAGACGAAGCCGCCGTTAAACTTGACGGCTTCGACTATTTTTTCACACTCCGTGTCCCGTCAGACTTCACAAACAACGACGTCGTACCAGAGGATGATGTTATAAACTACGGTTTGACGATTCCTGGAAACGACGTCGCATCGGGAGAACAACTTGATAGGGTTTTGGATGAGTACAGTGCGTTTTCGGTGAAGGAAGTGGAGAGTGGTGGTGAGGTGGTGGTTGTGGACGGTGGACGGTGGTGGTACGAAGGAGGCTAAGGTAGCGGCTTATTGGATGACGTTGGTGCCAAACGTGGAGATGGAGTATTGGCATAGGCCTAAAAGTCCAACACATAGACAAGGGACAAGATATAAGAACTCAAATGAATGCCCATGAAAGCTGTTGTACGATGCACGTGTGTTTCATTACACTCATCACACATTCACCCATTCAAAAATGTGGTATACAATGATTCATTAGTCCATTGTTATCATCAATATTATGTCGCTAAAGAAGAAGAAACAAGACTGTCACCATGACAATTGTAATGAACCAAGGTAAGTAAGTTCAATATGACATGATTTCTCATCACAAGTTGCATAATGGACAGGTCACTGGTCATATGAAATACATCAAGAGAGTGAGTATAATATTGTTAGTGGTCATATGAAATACATCAAGAGAGTGAGTATAATATTGTTACTAGGTTGTGTTTGGCTAGATATGATTTTAGATGTATGTGGTTATTTGTGTGTTTTTTTTAAGATATATGTGATATTTTATTTATGGGGTTGGATATGTTAGTGTTCATTGTTTAATAGTGTTATTATACATGCTTCTATAGAAATATTATTTGAATCCCAATGTCAAATGTGTTGTACAGATGGCATCGTAGGTGGCAAGTCCTGCTGTTGTTCTTTCGAGTGCTCAAGTTGTTGGCAATGCATTTGCGGACCAATACTACCATATTCATCATACAGTGGCGGTTACGGTATCTGGATTCCGTTTATAATTCCGATTAGGACCTGATTATTGTGGTAAGTCCCATAACTTTTCTCCATTCGTTTATGGTTAGTGTTAAGTAAAACAATATTATGATTATGATGTTAGCATTGGATTTATAGATTGTTTTAGGATAGATATTGAATATTGATATTAGAATTATGTATTTTTTTTAGCCTTTATGACATGTATTTTTTTTAGCCTTTATGACATGTATTAATATTAGAGTTATACATTGTTTTAGGTTATGTATTGAATATTGATATTAGAGTTATGCATTTTTTTTAGCATTTATGATAAGTGTTAATATTAGAGTTATACAATCTTTTAGGTTAGGTATCAATATTAGTATTGTGAGACTTGGTACATAGATGTGATAAGTTTTTTAATGGTTACAACTTCCAACTTAAGTGATTGTTTAGTTGATTAGGTTAAGAATTATAGGAGTCATCAGAGATTGATGAGTTTTTGAATAGTTGCAGCTTACATAAGTGATTATTTAGATGATTACTGATTAAGTTTTAGTTTAGGGAATATATGGACATGCAGTGATTGAGAGATTTTGTGGTTAGTTAACTTGAGTCATTTACAATAGGTTATCACGTAGTGAATTTTTTTAACTAAGATTGATTGTGTTTAAGTTATTACTCTTTTCGTGATTTGAGTTTTCTTTTTTTTTATCATTTTTTGTTAAGTCATATTAAATTTTTTAACCCCGGGAACTTCCCGGGGTAATTAGCTAGTATAATATATATTATTACTTAAATAGTATTTTATATTTATTACCCATTAATCATTTAAAAAGTTAAAACAAAAAAAGATAAAAACAATGTATACCAGTCAAATCAAACCAGATGATTCTTACAAGTTACAACATATATACAAAAATTATAAGTTTGACCCTCAACATTTTTGGCATTCATCCCTAATCCTCACACTTTTTTATCTTTCGTATCCATTCATCTCTATCATTAAAGCTAGTTATTTAACGTGGACAAGTAAAAGTAACATGGATTAAGGCTTAAGCATATTATTATTCGTGTTAAAGATATAAATCCTAACTTGACCCATATAAATTCTGGTTAATCCGAACATGACCCGTTTAACCCATATTTTTAAATGAGTCATATATATGTTCACAAGTTATAAGCGGGTTGTTGGGTTGTAAGCGGGTTATCTATAGCATGTTTAATGATGAGTATAAGTGTGATAAGTAAATAATACCGTGTGCCAAAACTAACACTATTATAACTAACCATGTAAATAGAAATGGAAAAAACAAAAAATATATATATATATATATATATAGGATTTGGTTCAAATGAGAACCTTTCCCCAAATTGAGAACTGAGAGAACCATTCTGGGCCACACATTTCTTTAAGGCAAAAAAATTTTTTTTTTTTTTTTTTGCAAAAATCGCTGCTTTATATGTAAGAAAAAAAAATTTTTTTTTTTTTCAGTATACACATGTGTATAATTGCATTATACACATATGTATAATGCAATATACACATATGTATAACTGAAATATACACATATGTATAGCTGAAAAATGCTATATACACATATGTATAATTGCTATATACACATATGTATAATTGCTATATACACATATGTATAATTGCTATATACACATATGTATAATTGACATATACACATATGTATAAATGAAAAAAAAATTCAAAAAAAAAAAAAAAAAAATTTCCTTGCATAAAAATGTGCGATTAAAGCAAAAAATTTTTTTTTTTTTTTTTTGCCTTTATATGAAATGTGTGGCCCAGAATGGTTCTCTCAGTTCTCAAATAGGGGTTGGTTCTCTTAGGATCCCTACCCTATATATATATATATATATATATATATATATATAATTTCTAAATACTTAAACGGGTTAACGGGTCAACCCCATTTTTATACTGTCAACCCAAACCGGCCCGTTTTTAATACTGGTCGATTTAATGATGAATATAAGTGTGACAAGTAAATAATACCGTGTGCCAAAACTAACACTATTATAACTAACCATGTAAATAGAAATGGAAAAAAATAAAAAATATATATATATATATATATATATTATTTCTAAATACTTAAACAGGTTAACGGGTTAACCCATTTTTATACTGTCAACCCAAACCCGACCCGTTTTTAATACGGGTCGACCAGAACCCGACCCGTTTTTAAACGGGTCGTGTTAGTTGACCCAAACATGTATTTTTTTTGCATCGGGTTCGGGTTGGGTTTTGGGTCATGTCACTAATTGTCGCCCCTAGTCTTTGGTATGACATATACAACCTCGTATGCAAACACCACACACAAGCTCCAACGAATTCCCTAGTTTCGCAACCTAACCACTCTTGTTTCAGGTACTTTTTCTGGTGCTTTGTTTACTCCGAAAGTATTTTTGCTTAGGCTTGTGAAATAGACGAGTTCTCCTAGGTGGCCCAAATCTGTTTAAAGGGCAGCGTGTTAAACATGCGCCTCAACCATTTTGGTTTTCTTTATGTTTTTTTTCCCTCTATTTCAGTTTGTTTTTCTCGTTTTTGTATTGACTATTGAGTATTGTTCCTTTCTTTTGTAATCAATTATTTTCTAGTGTATCGTTCCTTTCTTTTTTTAATCAGTTAATTTTATTTTGTATTGTAATCCAATTTATTTGAGTAAATTGTTTATTTTTTTTTATACTTGTGAACGGTGCTCCTACATGTCCAACATTTTCTAGATTTATTACACACTTTTCTTTTAAATATGTTGCCTGGTTGTCGGACGGTTACGACACCACGACAAAGTCGATAGAGCTAGGTCAGGCGTTGATCAGGCCGTGCCTATTCTATGCATCTCACTCTATACTGTATGGCCTATATTATTTATTTCTATTATTGTAAAAACAAGTGGCTCGTTATGGCCTATATAAAAAAAGGCCTAAAATGAGATTGGTTTAAAGTTGAAGGGCATAGGTGCACATATTTCAAAAGATAAAGGATCGGAAAGGACAACAGATGATAGAGTTGAGGGGAATCACCAATTGAGTAGGCCCACGGACGTATCACGTGATGCATGTTTGCTTTTGGGTGGTTTGGGGATTGTACATGCAAAGATCTCGATGTATGGGGTTAATACAAGCCTATGGATAGCAAGAAATAACTCAGTCTTCAACCATCATCAGAGTCATACTCAGTGGCGAAGCTTGACCCGAAGGTTTCGGGGGGTCGGAAGTCACCGGGGGGTCGGAAGTCACTAGTTTCGGGGGGTCGAAAACCAGTTTCGGGGGGTCGAAACCCTATATTTTACAAAATTTTCTATACGATATACTATATAATCGGAACTTCTGCACGAAATTCGGGGGGGTCGGCCGCCCCCTCCCGCCCTTACTAAGCCTCGCCACTGGTCATACTCTTGGCGAAGTGAAGATTCTTAGCTTCTTATGGATCCGTTCTAGAGCTCGATTGTATAACCTTGACTGGAACGTTTGGCGGGGCTTTTATTTACATAGTATTGGTTTTCTAATGTAATTTTGTCGTATCATTTTTACTTGTACTTCTTGGTGTATGATTGTATTTGTTGTATGGCTAGTTTCCCACTAGCCGCTTGGTTTGAATATATAAGTTTGTTGATCGTTCAAAAAAAAAAAAAAAAAATACAAGCCTATTAACTTGTTGATTTCTATCAAAAATCATAAAAATGTTATAGCTTAGGATAACAAAAAGATCTATTTTGAATGCAACTCCTATTTATATGAAGGACACCGGAATGTCGAGAAAAAAAATTGAACACGTTTGCATATTCACTTTTTTTTAAGTTAAAGATGACAAGTTATTAAAGAAAAACCGCACTAAATAAAATTTATATAGATACATATTATTACATAAAAAGGAAGGTTTTTTTTATAAATAATTCTTATCCTACAATAGCCCTTAACGTGAGAAGTAAAGGAGGATATTTTTTTTAATTTTTTCCATGTTAATAAACATGTACTTTAATACTGAAATCTAAAAAACAAAAAAAAAAATGTTGTAGAGTAATTACGTAATTACTCTAGTGTAAACTGCTGTAATTATTCT
This sequence comes from Ambrosia x helenae, assembly GCA_030844895.1. Lineage (NCBI taxonomy): Eukaryota > Viridiplantae > Streptophyta > Magnoliopsida > Asterales > Asteraceae > Ambrosia > Ambrosia x helenae. The sequence continues at coordinate 5,897 of JAUTDX010005263.1, read as the reverse complement.
AATGACGTAATTACGCTAAAAAAAATTAAATTTTTTTTGAATTATTCATTTAGAAAACATGTTTATGCAGATGGAAATAAAAAAAACCCTTCAATAAAATATGGGTTGCATGTTGTAGAACAGAGAAATTGTAGAAGGAAAGAAGAGCTATATGAAATGTAGTTTAGTACGAATGTTGTAAGAAATGAGACACTACAGTCTACAGAGTTATAAACCAAGAGGATTTTATGTTGGTGTTGAACCATTTTTATGAGGTGGGGAGCTTTAACAAGGGTGTCGGTTCTTCGTTTATAACTCTGATTCCAAAGGTGGGAGATGCGGTAGAGCTTCGTGATTTTAGACCTATCAATTTGATAGGTATTATTAGTAAGGTGGTTTCAAAGGTTTTGGCGAATAGGTTGAAGATGGTCTTGGGTAAAGTGGTTTCGGAATCCCAGACGGCGTTTCTAACCGGGAGGTATATTTTAGACGGGCCGTTGATGGTTAATGAGGTTATTTCGTGGGCTAAGAAGAGGGATAAGAAGATGTTCTTGTTTAAATCGACTTTGATAAAGCCTACGACAACGTTAATTGGGGTTTCCTTTTATCGGTTATGGAGCAAATGGATTTCCCGAGTAAATGGCGGCTTTGGATCAGGGGGATTTTGGAGTCGGCTAGGTCGGCTATTCTGGTAAACGGGTCCCCGACTTATGAATTCGGTTGTCAGAAAGGGATTAGGCAAGGCGACCCAATTTCGCCTTTCCTTTTTATTATTCTGATGGGGGCTTTTTTCTTGTTTGATGAGTAGAGCGACTGACATGGGAGTTTTTGATGGGATTAGACTGCCTAATAGTGGCCCGTCTCTGTCTCATTTGCTTTTTGCAGACGATGCTATGTTGATGGGCGAGTGGTATACTTTTAATTTTGATAACATGAGACGCATATTGAGGATCTTTTATCTGTGTTCAGGGTTGAGGATTAATCTCCACAAGTCGGTTCTTTATGGCATTGGTGTGGGTTATGATGAGGTGGAGAGGGTAGCGTCTTCGCTTGGTTGTAAAGGTGGAGATTTTCCATTTACTTACCTAGGTATAAAGGTTGGGGCCAATATGAACCGTATTGGCAATTGGGAACCCGTGGTTAATACATTTAGAAGGAGACTCTCTAAGTGGAAAGCTACGACCTTGTCTATAGGGGGAAGGGTTACTTTGATTAAATCCGTCCTAAGTAGTCTCCCGACTTATTACTTCTCATTATTCAAGGCGCCTAAAAGAGTTATTGAAGATTTAGAAGGGATGATGAGGAGGTTCCTTTGGGGTGGGTCCGAGGAGGTGAGGAAACTAAGTTGGGTTGCTTGGGATACGGTTACGAAGCCAATCGACGAGGGGGGGTTGGGTATAGTTAAACTTGAGCTATGTAATAGTGCCCTCATGGTTAAATGGTTATGGAGATTCCTGCATGAAGATCATTTTCTGTGGCGAAGAGTGGTTGTTGCGATACATGGTTCTAGTCGAAGTTGGAGTTTGATGCCGTCAAATAGCGCCTACACTAGCGCTTGGAAGAACTGTGCGCTGCTGTGTAACAGGTTGAATGTGGATGGGGTTGGGTTAAATTGCGTTATTCGTGGGGTGCTTGGCGATGGGAAAGAGATTAGGTTCTGGTGGGATACTTGGCTTGGGGATCAACCGCTAAAGAGTCGTTTTTCTGGATTGTTCGAGCTGGAAAAGAACAAGAGAGTCTTGGTTTGTGACAGGTTGCGAAACATTGGAGGTGGCCAGTCTATTTTGTGGGATTGGAAGCGATTGCCAGCTACTATACAGGAGTTAGAAGAGAAAAGGTTGCTCGAGAATTTGGTGGTCTTGAAAGAGTTGGTACACAGAAGGGATACTTGGATATGGTATGATGGTAAACAAAAAGATTTCGATATTGCATCGGTCAAGCATTGGCTTCGTGGGTCGAATAGCAATACGAGTGGGATTGCCTTCAAGTGGTGTAAGTGGGTGCCTCTCAAGTGCAACATTTTTATGTGGCGTCTTGGTTTAGATCGTTTGCCTACAAAGAAAGCGCTTCTTAGAAGAAACATTGTGGTGAGCAACCCGTTGTGTGAATGGTGCGAGATGGAAGAAGAATCGGCGGAACATTTGTTTAGGGTTGCGGTGTAGCGAATGGCGTTTGGCAAGGTGTATCAAGATGGTGTAGTATTCCAAACATTTTTGCGTTTCATGTTCAAGACTTAATGATGGCTCATGAGGTTAATGGGTTTTCGGCTACAAAGAAGGATATCCTCAAAGGCGTTATCATCATTGCTTGTTGGATGCTTTGGAAAGCGAGAAACGAGAAAGTGTTTTCCAAGGTAGATTCGAACGTGGTGAAGATACTTTCGGATATAAAGAACGTGAGTTTTTTTGGTACAAACATCGGTTTAAAGAAGGAATAGACGATTGGGATAGGTGGCTCAATTTTTTCGATTTGATGTAATATGTATCTTTGTGTTGGTTTTCCGCTTGCTTTCTCCGTCTTGGAGATAGTAGGTGTGTGTTTTTAATGAAAGTCTCTCTTCAAAAAAAAAAAAAAAGACAATGTACCAAATGTAGTCAAGCGGAATTAAGAATACTTGAGTTCAGCTCTTTTCAAGATTTGTTTCTAAAGGTTGAGTTTCGCTCATTGATAGCTTTCAAGCTCGGGCTTAGCTCGTTTGATTTATTTATTAATTTATAATGGTTATACATTTTTATGAACTTTACACATAACATAAATGCATGCGCGCACACACCCATATATCGCTTTTTTTTTTAGATAACAAAAATTGTAGAAATATTAGGCTCGTTTAGGCTGCTCAAGCTCGATAAGTGAAGCTCGGGCTCGTCTACTAAACAAGCTTATTATTAGGGTCAGGTCATTTCGAGATTTTTAAGTTGACCCTAAGTAGTTCGCGGCTAGCTTGGCTCGTTTACCCCGTAAGTGCTCCTATGATGGAAACCAAATGATCCTCCCTAACGGTAAGCTCACTTTTCACACCTAGGTTATTGTCATAACTATCAATAATCGTAAAACCAAACCAAGAAACCTAAATCTGTGTGTGTAAAACCCAAACCCAGACACCCAAATGTGTGTAAAACCGAACCGAGGCACTCATATCCGTGTGTGAGCGTGTCGCCAAATAGCATAAGGAAACGAAATCATTTAGGCTTACAAATTTGGGGCAAGGATTTATAATCAACATTTAGCAAACAATGAATATATTATTCATGGATCTCTCAAAAAGTTAAAACAGATGACACAGCCCGAAATAAAGTTAGCTCAAGACATTTGGGGGATCAAAGACTTGAGAACACAAAATTCTAACATTTAAATGCATACAGGTCCAAACACTCTTTAAGCTAAAGCCTTTGCGACTTCCTTGGCAGCATTTGAAGTACTCGATTTATGTGGCTGCAACCATAATTGCAGGCAAGTAATCAGTCAAAACGATACCAATTTAATTTGTGACCATTTTTCTATTCTCTTTCTTAATGTTCAAAATTTTTTATATCATTATATGTATTCTTCTACAGTTGGTTTGTGTGAGGCACGAGGCGTACAAGCGATAGGAAAAACGTCCAGGCCTTGAGCCAGCGCTTCATGTACATGTCGATCAAATTTGGTCAAAATTAGGGTATGGTGGAGACTTATGAGTGCTTTCCGTGCTAAAAAAAAGAATGATGTGTAAAAGACATGAAAAGAGATGCAACTTTTGGTTACATAGAGCGGTGCCTCGGCTTTCAGGACCTAAACGTCTTGGAGAGTCTCGCACTTATTATAAAAGCTTTCTAAATTTTAGAATATCATACAGCCATATTTACCTTTTTCAAAACACTACAAATACAATAATATGGATTCGTATCATGGTAAATAAAACAAATTTCGTGACTTATAAGTTATAAAGAAGAGATCATTGTGTGCTAAGATGATTCACATTAATAGCCTCGCTTTTCTTCATTTGTTCGGGTAGACAGCCTATTATAAGTAACTGGGTTTATCTTATTCAGTTATTCACTATGAAAAGGTTATATATGATATTATGAAATTTAGACAGATAAATATCAAATAAAATCCTTTAAATAACTAGTTGACACATCTATTTTGAATTATATAATAAACCAATTACTAAAAACAATAAAGGTGTCACATTTGTTGGTAATTTAGCTTCTTACCTCGGCTAATTCGTCCTCATGCTTTGGAATGAAAGCAGTGTCAACTTTTCCGTTTTTAAAATCTGTAATGAAATAGTATACAAGGAAAATTAAACACATGACTAACATGAAGATATTAGAGAAAGAAAAAAATGACAAGTTGCTTACTTCGATGTCGAGAATTAACTTGTGGTACTCGATTGTCGTTGGAACCCCTGAAGATGTAACATACACAAAACAATTAAAAATATATATCTTTCTAAACAAACATGAAATGGATATCATAGCAAATGAATCATGGTTAAAATATGATCTATGAAATGGCGATTTTATTTTACTGTGATGATAGTATCATCAAGAGCCCTTTTCATGCGTTCAATTGCCTTTCTCTTGTTGGGGCCCATACAATAAGCTAAAACGATGATCAAGAAGTTACAGGTTAGAGAAAAAAGCAACTCAAATTCAAAGGGTCTGATGAGATGTAATGCTGTTGATTCAAACTTTAGAATATGTCAACTCAACAAGTTCTCTGAAGCATTGTAAACCCTAGAGGTGGTAATTTTGACCCATTTATAAGAAAGGTGGTCAATGTGGAATTTGCTTCTAACGAGTCAAATGAGTAGAAGTGTAGAACTTTAAACTTGGTTAAAATGGTAACGGTTGAATCTTGGTTTAAAAAAGCGTGAAGCGCTCCGAGGCGTTTAGGTCTCAAAATCCGAGGCGTGAGGCATGAGGCGAGAGCCTCACATATGTGATTTGTTGCTCTATGTACACCTAAAAAGCCTCGGGTATAGTCAAAAGCTAAATATTTGTCATCTTTGGTTGTTTCTATGTATTACCCTTCTACGAACCCAATATTGACCAATTTTGACCCAGAAGTCCTGAAGCGCCGCCTCAAAGCCCTGAGGCGTTTTCCTTATTGCCTCGAGTGCCTCATGCCTCAAGAGCTCCTGAGGCGCTATTTTTTAAACCAAGGGTGAATCAGCCAGAATGTATTAAATTTCAAAACGCATAAAACTTTCTTTTCATTGTATGTCAAAAGTTAGATCATCAATGTGATAATAGTTTATTTTATCATATTCAAAACATTAATATTTGTAAAACAACAAACAGAAGTCATAAAGATTTAAAAGGTTACCAATGGCCCTGTCTACACGATTCAAAAGGTTACCCAATTGACACAAACCCGATTCACCAATTACCCAACCCGCCCCTTGGCACACTCAGTTTCTGATTCCACATAAACGAGTGCTAAGATTAAGCTAAAACAGTATCCGGAGACTGTACAGATTTACAAGTTAATGAGATTGTCAACCATTTTACTTCTTAGTTTGTTACTTTGTTGCAAAATAAACAATTTATACCATATTTTTTTATTTTTTGGAAATGCAAAAAGTTCTACAGCTTGAATGGAAAAAAAAAAAATAAGTCAACTACACAATTGTTCGAAATTCGTATATCAACCTTCAGACTTAAAAAACTATTCTCTTAAAAAATTTAAGTATATTAGTCATAGTTCTTAAAACCCATAGCCTCTTGCGCCTAAGCCCATTTTTCAGACCAGGCAAGGCAATGGCACTTTAAGTCGAGGCAATTGCGCTTTGATTTTCAAGGTGATGTTTAGGCGTAGATTCTGACAAGATTCCCAAATTCCGGAGAGTTTCCAGCGAAATTCTCTAAATTATGGCTAGATTCCATCTAGATTTCTACTTTTATCTAATGAAAACTACTTTTATGCACTAATAC
>JAUTDX010005262.1:0-21315 GCA_030844895.1 Ambrosia x helenae | reverse complement strand
CACACCCCTCTGCACCTTCGTCTTCATCCATCTACAAAGTTTTTCATCTTTGTTTTAGAGAGAGAGATAGACTGATGAGTGTGTGTGTGTGTTTTAGAGAGATAGAGAGAGAGTCGGTTAGGTTTAGAGAGAGAAGAGAGAGAGGATTGTGTGATAGAGAGAGAGAGGTGAGAGTATTTTATTATTATTTTTAAACTGCAAGTGGGGGTAGGGGGTGGGGTGGGGTAGAGGTTATTATTACTAAAATGCCATAATTTGATGTATGGAATGACTATAATACCCCTAATTAAAAAAATACAAAAAAACATAAAGTTGGTGATGTGTCACTTGTTTAATGGATTAATATGAGTTCTCTAGTTCTCACAGCATAGTAGAGTTTTCTTATTATCCCATTCCTATATATATATATATATATATATTATATATATATATAAAGTTTTAATTTTGTAGAACCCAAATACCCTCACATGTAAAGTATGTTTGGAACTTGGTAACTTATCAAGTCTATGTGTTTTAAGAATTTAGTAATTATAAATTGGGTTTTGGATGTTAAAATTGATTATATTGTTTTTGATTAATTGTCTAGTAAATACACATTAATCCCTCCTTATGGAACACAGTCCCAGCTGCAATGATATTTTTCCAAACTCCAGTTAATGAGCAATTCACCGAACCACAAACCGGTCTTCTTTAGTCTTGTTAAGGGCCTTAGTGACCAATGCCCAAAGCTGCGACGTATCGTTTTTCATTCTCCATTACCATTTCGCCAACATGGCTAAATTAAAGTCTCGAATATTTCCATCCTGTACCGCCCAACGCCTTAGCTTTAGTAAGTTTATCCCACTGAACCCATCTTAGCTTTTGTCTTGATCCCATTTTCCCCACATAAAATCTCTTACGAATACCTTCAAGTTTCTTTATGACACCAATGGGGGCTTTGAAAATCGACAAGAAATAAGCGGGGAGGCTACCCAACACCGACTTAGCAAGGGGTGACCTGTCTCGCAAAAGACAAGACATTAGAACACCAAGAGGACAAACAAGAGCTAAATTATCCACTACCGATGTCCACTGGGCTAAGCGATTCATATTAGCACCAATAGGAATACCAAGGTAAGTGAACGGAAACTTCCGATACTACAATTAAGAATCCGAGCCATATTAGAGACCTCCTAATCTTCCACACCAACACCAACTAATCGACTTTTATGGTTATTAATTTTCAGCCCCGTGATCAAGTGAAGACATCGCAAAAAAGCGAGCAAAACTCCTCACGTTAAATTCGCCCCATTCCCCGATAAATAATACGTCATCGCATAACAAAGATGTGAGATAGAAGGCCCACCATTAGGAATAGAAATCGCATGAACATACCCGAATGAACAGCCTTATTCATCAACATGACAAACCACCTCCATAACCAAGATAAATAGGAAAGGCGAGATCGGGTCGCCTTGGCGTAGGCCCCTTTTGAGAGCAAATTCCTTAGTAGGCGACCCGTTAATCATAACCGATCCTTTACCCGAAGCAAGGAAACCTTTTATCCACTTCACCCAAGTATCGGAGAAGCCCATGAACTCCAAGGTCTTCAAAAAGACACTTCCAGTTAATCGAGTCATACACCTTTTGGAAATCCACTTTGAAAATTTAACATCTTTTCTTTTCTCTTTTTCTTCCAAGACAAAAGTTCACCGATAATGAGCAGATTATCTAAGATATTTCTTCCACCAACAAACGCGGCTTTGGTTGGAGAGATGAGGGAATCCATAAGCAGCTTCAGTCTGTTGGCAAGGACCTTCGACATGATTTTATAAATGGAGCGATAGTCACTAGCACCTTGTGGGTCAGCCAATTTGGGGATTAAAGCTAAGAATGAGGCATTACAACCCACCGAAACATTCCCAAAAGTATGAAAATCCTCCATAAGCTTCATCACAGAAGGTGCAAGCTGCTCCCAATAAACTTTAAAGAACTTGAACGTGAACCCGTCCGGGCCCGGAGACTTATCCCCCTCGCAACCATGAATGGCCCGGAGCACCTCATCCAAGGAAAAAGGAACCGTCAGGCCATCGGCCTGAGAAGCCGGAAGGGTAGGGATACCAACATTTGTGAAAGAAGGGTTGCCTCCTTATTGGATTAGAAAATTGTTTCTTAAAACACCTCCAAATCTCCTCCTTAATGACAATCGGGTCTTTCGACCAGGAGCTATTCACCATAAGACTGTTAAACATCCGTTTCGCAAGATTAATTTTAATTACCTTGTGAATGTACCCCGTGTTTATCGTCCCCCAGCTTTACCCAATTAATCCGGGCTTTTTGAATCAGATCCTTTGCCTTACTAACCTCCAAAATTTTCACATTAACTCTCAAAGCAGCCCGATTTAAATCTATTTTTTAGGAACCAAGATCGAATTGAGTTCAGCTAATTCGATAAGATTAATACCAGTCATCTAACTGAAATGGACACCTTATCTAACATCTTTCAATAACTACAAATATCAATACTTTTAATAATTAAGACCATAATAAAAGACATTAAATAATTTGGTTGATACGTCTTTACTTTATGTAAATTAGTAGGTAACCCGCACGTTACAGCTGGATTTTATGTGTGCATGTCGTTGTCAACGATGCTACTAGCTTGGATCAGGTGATACCGTAAACAAAAAAAAGATACAATTTTAACACTATATGTTTTAATAACAGGCATACAATTTAAGAACAAATCAAACCAAACACAAAGAGACATAAACTCTAGACATTAACCTAATCAAACCCACTTATTAGAACATAATGATGGTCAAAAATCCAATGTTGTGTGTTCACTAAACCCAATCATGTCGTCTTTGTTCACAATTATGTACATTTGAATAGCAAATGTGAAGAACTATGATTTCAAGAAACTAATTCTGTGATTAAATGTGATTTTCTACAGTTGAACAGAACTTAATATTCGATTGGAAAAGTGTGAAACCTAATGGATGAGTCAAAGAACGCTTGAACAAACAAGATGACAAGAGACAATAAAAGAAGAAAACGGGAAATAACAAGGATTTGAACATAGCCATACCTTTCATATGTCATCTTAGAATGTGTATGAAATTACTTTTGTGACCATCGTATTTGCTTACTTTTAATAATTATAGAGAAGCTACGACCATAACAAGGACACTAAATAATTCGGTTGACATGTACTTACTTTATGTAAATATTCAATTCAATTAGATGAACTTAAATTTGGTTTTAGTTAATTAAATTATAGGGATCTAAATTGTTTAATTTTCTGGATATTAAAACCAAACCAACCAAATTTTTTATCAGTTGTAAATAGGGTGTGAATCATTACTAGAATACTAAATTACTATGTGAACAAAATGAGTAAATCTAAATCAATACTACAAAACTGAGCGATATCGAATGGCATCTTGCATCGAAAATTCGCAGGAATTAACCTTTACCATAAAGTTGATTTAGGTGAGTTGTTTGAATTTCAGAGAAGTTCTCAAAACAATTGCATAACTATCCTATTTCTCATAAATAGATTCGAGAAACCTATTGTACACTGTGTTGTTTGAGTAGGCTTGTTCAACAAGTTTTAATTCACTAATTAGAGAAGTGAACCTTTCAAATTGTCGAGTTAGAGATTCTCATATGAGAAACCTCTCTCTCTCTCCCTCTATCTTTCCCCATCCCTCCCTCTCCATCCCTCTTTCCCTCCCTCTCTCTCTCTCCCTCTCTCTATGTCTCTCTCTCCATCCCCCCCCCCCCTCTCTCTTGAAAATCTAATATAGATCATAATGAAGGTCATGATCTGTTTATGTAAGTTAACAAAATGCTTATGACATAGGTTGTCGTCACTCAGATAGTGATATCTAACAAATTACCTTAATGCAAGATGCTTAGTTGACAACTGATCATTTACAAACAATTGATACTAAACCAAAAGACTATTTTAATAAAGCAGCGGATTCTACATTAGTTTTTTTTCTTTAAACATCACATCTTCATAAGGCTTTAGCACTTCAAGTCTTTAGTTGTTTAGTTCTAACTTTTGATATGCAACTCGTGTGCATAAATACAAACTGAAATACTCATCGTGAACAAGTTCGCATTGTAGAATTGTATGGTTCAAACCTTGATTATTATTCCATTGAACCTTTGAATATATACAAGATACAATCCCCTTATTTTAGGAAAGAAATAAACAATAATATTAGAGATAGATATTATCTATATTTACAATTCAAACAATTCAAATTATATTATCTATTACGCCCCCGCAGTCGAAGCAAGAGGAGGGCGAATGTTGAGACTGGAGCGGAAGTCATCAAATAGCACACGTGGTAGACCTTTGGTGAAGATGTCAGCAATCTGAAGACGTGTCGGAGTATGGAGAATCCGAATAGTGCCACGTTTAACATGCTCACGAACAAAATGAATGTCAAGCTCAATGTGTTTGGTGCGTTGATGCTGTACCGGATTATTAGACAAGTATATGGCACTGATGTTATCACAATAAACCAGTGTGGCAGTAGATAAGGGCCGATGTAACTCAAGAAGTAAATTTCGAAGCCAGCAAACTTCAGCAACAACATTAGCTACTGCGCGGTACTCAGCTTCAGCACTGGATCGAGAAATAGTAGTCTGTCGTTTAGACGACCACGATAAGAGATTAGGACCCATGTAAACACAATAACCTGAGGTAGATCGGCGAGTATCCGGGCATCCAGCCCAATCAGCATCTGTGTATGCTCGTAGAGAAACCGCAGTACAGGAGGATAAAGTGAGACCGTAAGACGCCGTGCCACGAATGTATCTAATAATACGCTTTAACGCATTCCAATGATCCAAAGTGGGGCTGTGCATATGAATGCATACCTGCTGAACAGCATAGGTGATATCGGGTCTGGTAAAAGTAAGATACTAAAGTGCCCCAGCTAGACTCCGGTATAAGGTGGAATTATCGAATGGAGCACCTGAGATAGTACTCAATTTCGGTTTGGTGTCAACCGGAGTCACGACCGTGTTGCAATTCTCCATACCTGCACGACTGACTATATCCTGAGCATAGGATTGCTGCGACAAAAACATCGTGTCACCTGTGCGAGAGACAGATATACCGAGAAAATAGCTGAGAGGTCCAAGATCTTTCATGGCAAATTCAGCCGCAAGGCTGCCCATGAGCTTCTTGCGAAGAGAGTCTGAAGAAGCAGTAAGTATAATATCATCAACATAAATCAATAAGTAAGCAATATCACCCCGTGGTGTAGGTGAAGAGAGAGTTGTCACATCTACTCTGCAAGAAACCAATAGAAAGTAACAAAATCGGTGAAACGTTGGTACCAAGCCCGAGGTGCCTGCTTAAGACCATAAAGAGATTTGGTCAAGCGGCAGACATGATCAGGATAGTCCCGATGACGAAATCCCATGGGTTGGTACATATACACTGTTTCAGTGAGATTCCCATGTAGAAAGGCATTAGTAACATCCAGCTGATGGATTGACCAAGACTGAGAAAGGGCCAAAGTCAACACAGTACGAATGGTGGCCGGTTTAACAACCGGACTAAAAGTTTCCCCACAATCAACCCCAATTTCCTGGTTTCTACCATCACAAACCAAGCGGGCTTTATACCGCTCAAGAGTACCGTCAGACCTGTATTTGTGGCGAAAAAGCCACATGCTACGAATAACATGCATATCAGGATGTCTCGGGACAAGTTCCCAAGTCTTGTTTTTAATTAAAGCATTAAATTCGTGTTTCATGGCGTTAAGCCACTCCGGGTTAGACAAGGCATCTTTGGGAGATTTAGGTAAAGGTGTAACGGTAGAGGTGGTCAAATTAAATATTTGTTTTGGCTTGTGAATACCGGACATGGCACGGGTGTGCATGGTGCGGGTGGGGGGCGGTGGTGGAGGGTTCGGGATGGTAGCAGTGGACGGGCCAGGGGTGGTAGGGTGGGAGGGGCCGGTTGAATGTTGGTTGGTAGTTGGGCCAGTGGAGTTGATAGTTGGGCCGGTTGAATTATCGGGTGCAGGTGAGTTAATTTGGCCGATGGGATTGGACTGGGAAGATGGGGACGAGGGATTGGGTTGGGAATTTGGGCCTGGTGGGACGTGTTGGGCTGAAGTCAGGGGTGAGGTAGGATGGTTGTCATTTTCAGGAGGCAGGTTGGGAGGTGGGGTAGGGGTAGTTGTGTATAGGGAGGGGTGAGGAGTGTCATCAAGGAAGTTGTATGTATGAGGGGTGGTTTTGTGTTTCTTGGCAAAGGGGAATATGGTTTCGTCAAATAAGACATGACGATTAATGGTGATGGTGCGGGTCTTTAGGTCTAGGCATTTGTACCCTCTATGGTTGGAAGGATACCCCAAAAAACGCATGGGTGAGAACGGTAAGCTAGTTTATGAATAGTGGTTTGAGGGATGAGAGGGTAACAGACACATCTGAACACACGAAGGTGATCGTAGGTGGGAAGGCAATGGTAGAGGCGTTGTGTAGGGTTTGGAAATTATGGATTTTGCTTGGTATGATGTTGAGGAGGTAAGTGGCGGTGTCAAGGGCATGTGGCCAATAGGTTGTGGGCATGGAGGAATGCGCCAGAATGGTACGCATAAGGTTGTTAATGGTTCGGATTTTACGTTCAGCTTTGCCATTTTGAGGAGGAGGTGTGAGGGCAGGAAAAACGAAAGTGCATGCCATTAGAGTTACAAAAATTATGAAACTGATTATTGGCATATTCACGTCCGTTGTCACATTGGAGTTGTTTAATTTTAGTGTTGAATTGGGTTTGGACAAAGTTGTTAAATTTTGTGAACATGGCAAAGACGTCAGATTTATGGGCTATTGGGTAGGTCCATAAAAAATTGGTGAAGTCGTCCAAAAACAACACATAATAATGGTGACCCCCGTTAGACATAATAGGGGAGGTCCAAACATCACTATGAACAAGATCAAATGGCATAAACGTACTTGTATTAGAAGTAAAAAACGGAAGTCTAGTATGTTTACCAAAAATACAAGCACTGCAAGTTTTATTATTTAAAGAACTACAAGTAATAGAATTAGAAGTCTTTAAATTATTTAAAATGGCAGGGCCAGGGTGACCGAGCCGTTGATGTCAGATGTCTTGTGAGATAGCTGCATAAGTGGAAGCAGTGGTGAGGTTGGTGATGTGGGAAGGGCTGAGAGTGTAGAGATCCCCCAAGCTATTGCACCGTAGGATAGGTTTCCTGGTCTGAAGGTCCTTCACAGTAAAACCATAGGGGTCAAATTCAACAGATAATTGATTATCAGTTGTAAAACGACGAACAGATATTAGGTTTTTAACGAGGTTAGGGGCATACAGGACATTGTTAAGTTTAAAGGGTGGGAATGGTGGAGGTAAGGTAATATTGCCTTGGCCTAAAACCGGAATGGTTTTACCATTCCCAACAATAATGTTGCGAATAATGCTAGAATTAAAAATAGAGGGGAACTTATCAAATTGAGGAGACATTGTACCTGTAGCGCCGGTGTCCATGGTCCAAGATGAATCATTATTATGAAGTGCCAGATTATACAACGCCTGAGCGATGTCCGTTGGAGAATAAGAGGCTGTGTACGAGTGGGCTGATGGTGCAGTATCCGGTTTTGGGCCTAGAAGCCCAGCCGAGGTATTTGGTTTTGTGGTTTGGGCCTGGTGCGCCGGATATGGGCCAGAAGAAGACCTGTTGGGGGGCGCCGGTTGTTGGGTAAAGGGATTAGGGGGGTATTGGGCCTGTGGTGGATTTGGGTATTGTGGGAGTGGACTGTTAGGGTAGGGGCAAGGAGGACATGACCAAGGGGCCCAAGGTGAGTAGTGGTATGATTGTTGTGGGGTGAACCAGGGAGGTGGTTGTTGCCATGGGGAGTTATTTTGCCAGACATTCTATTGAAAACGACCCCGGCCATAGGAGCCACGACCACGACCGCGGCCTCGGCCACGGTTGCGTCCGCGCTCACGACCGGTGTCGTCGGTTTGGGTTTGGTTTGAGGGTTCGGTAGGTTGAGTTGGGTGTGAGGTGAGGGTATTTAGGGCGGTACGGCGGACTGAGCGCTTGGGAGGTTTGGGTGATTTTCTGGTCTTCGACTGGCAAAGTTGTGAGCATGTGTTATAGAAGTCGGGTAAGGGTTTGGTTTGTTGTAGGATGAGTTTGATGGTTTCGTATTGGTCGGTTAGGCCGGTGAGCATTTGCATGACGAGTTGGTTTTCAGTGACATTGGCGCCAAGGCTAATGAGTTGGTCATAGAGGAGTTTCATGTGCTGACAATAAGAGGACATGTCAGAGAAACGCTCTAGACGGGTGTTAAAAAATTTGTTTTGTAGGGATATGGTGCGGGCGGCTTGGTTATCAATAAAAAGGTTTTTGAGGCGGCACCAGGCGTCATAGGCAGTGGTATTGGTGATCATGATGGTATGAACCAGGTCTTGGGTGATGGTGTCATAGTTCCACTGAAGAACTATCGCATCCAAATGTTCCTAAGACTCTTGGTAAGTGGGTTTGGATGATGATTCGGCTTCAGCAGTAGCCGTGGTGGGAGGGGCACGGGGTAAGATGTGATCATAGACCTCATATGCTTTGCAATGGATGGTAAATAATTCGGCCCAGGTGTTGTAGTGTTCGGTTTGGCGGTCAAGAATGAGTGGGATGAAGTTCTTGATGTTGGTGACGACTACTGCATGGTGAATTGAAGATATGGTGAGGGAAGAAGAGGGTTACGAATTAATGTGTAGGTTGGATAAAAAAATTGAGTGATGGCAGAGGGTGACGTAGGAGGTGTAGGTTGGATAGGTGGGATGCAGGTCAGAAGGCTTCGATAAATGTGTAGTGCAAGGGATCGAAAAGATTCTGTGAAGAAAACAAAAGAATTCTATGAAGGAATATAGGTGACAATGTGTAGGCTGGAAAAAAAATTCTAGTGATGGCAGGAGGTGGTTTACGGCAAAAAAGAAAAGGGAAGAAGCTAGGGTTGTGGCTTTGATACCATGTAGAATTGTATGGTTCAAACCTTGATTATTATTCCATTGAACCTTTGAATATATACAAGATACAATCCCCTTATTTTAGGGAAGAGATAAACAATAATATTAGAGATAGATATTATCTATATTTACAATTCAAACAATTCAAATTATATTATCTATTACGCATAGTCAAACATTTTATAGAAATTAGGACGCGGTGATGAAATGCAACAAGTTCTAATACAGTAATTGGTTTCAAAGCCCATCTAACAAAGGTTTTATGATAGTTTATCCACAAGTTTATTAGGATTCAAACATTGTATATTTTTTTTGAAGAACGGAGAACCACCCATAAGAACACCCAACCCGCGCAAGTTCGAACCGCGGCTCCAACGTTTGCAAGCCCGCGTAAAGACGCGTGGGAACGAACCCCCAACCCCCAGCGCAGGAAACCGTCACAAACCGGAGTCGAACCTCCGCCTGTGGGGAAAACCTGCGCATCTCACCCCAGCTAGGCTTCAAACATTGTATATAGGATACCTATTCATAATTATCTTGTAAACACCTCTATATGTATAGAGGTAAAACATCATGAAAAGTATTTAGTTTAGTTAAGTTCAAAAAAATTAAGATATGTCATTATCCCACAATTATTGTCATTTATGTTAGACAATCTATAAAACATTTGTTTTTCGATTTGTGATTGGAATATATGATTATGATTATTTATTTTGCAAATGAAACATTTTGTATGTTTTTTTTAAAGGCAAGTTACTTTTATTCCACACCCAAATATTTACATGATTGACTACTAGAAAAATGATACTTAGATACAATCAATGATACAAAACCCAATACACTGCTTACACATGAAGATCTAAAGTGACCCATTTTTTCCAGTCTTTTGAGATGTGTTTCGCTCATTTGTTACCCACGTGTAGGATAGAGACTTGATATCGCCCAACATGGCCTTTTCCCTGTGAAGATTTTCTTGTTTCTTGTTGTCCATAGAACCCAAATTTTTGTTAGTATGATATCCTTTATTACTTTCTTTTTCACTCTCCCAATACCATTTACTTTGTGTGCGTTCAAGAGGTCCCTGAAGTCGAATGCATAGATGGATGGGATGTTGCACCAATCGCTTATTTTGTTCCAGATCTGCGCGGCATAGAAGCAGGAGCCGAAGAGGTGTTCAACAGTTTCCGGCTGATCATTACAGAGGCGGCAGATGGTGGATGTGTTGATGATGTTCCTACGAGCCAGCCCTTCAAGCGTTGGGATACGGTCTTGCTCACTCCTTCATGCTAGAATGTTTACTTTCCTTGGCACCATGTTACACCATTCATACGGATAATACAAGACGACTGAGGCAGATAGAAGCTTCCTGCACGATGCAATGGAGAAACCGCCTTCCGTTTCAAGAATCCAGGCCCATTTGTCAGGTTCGGCAGCTAGGTTGCAGCTCTGAATTAAGGTACTGCAGTCTTGAAGCTCGCGCCTTTCCTGTTCCTGCAAAGGCTCACGTTTCCATTCCCAACCTACAACCCAATCGTTCCCCTGGTGAAACAAACGGCTGCAACAGTGCAACATTTATCATATTCTAACGCAAATAAGTTTGGAAATGTGTACCTTAGTGGTTGTTCGCCGAGCCAACGGTCTAGCCAGAACCGAATACCCAAGCCGTTCCCGAGCACACCTCTAAACAAACCCTCAACCTGAATGTTCACGTCTTCAAAATCCTTTCCAACACTTGTTATTGAATTCCAAACCCCAGCAATGGTTGACTTAATAGGTAAATAAGACCAAGTTCTATCACTGCGGTGAATTGAATGAACGACTCTACGCCATAGTCTCATTGGTTCCAATTTATAACGCCACCACCATTTGAGGAGTAAGCTCACATTCATATGTTTAAGGACCCCAAACCTAAGCCACCCTTATCTTTCGGACTTATAACTCGATCCCATGCAACCAAGCCGTTTTACGTTTTTCGTCATTCCCGCCCCAAAAGAAGCGTTTTCTAAGTTTTTCCAGGTGGTCAATTACTCCTTTTGGTGCTCGAAACAGTGAGAAATTGTACAGTGGTAAGCTATCTAACACGACTTTGAGAAGTACCACACGTCCCCCCATTGAAAGGGTTTTTGCCTTCCATTTTGATAACCTCCCTTCACACACCTTAATCATATCTTTCCAATACTTCGCTTGGTTCATATTGGCCCCGACTTGCACCCCGAGATAGATGCAAGGTAGTGTACCATGGTTTATACGGAGTGAGACGGAGACCTCTTGTACAATTCCCTCATTCACCCCGATGCCATAAAGGTTTGATTTTTGGTGGTTAACCTTCAACCCGGATATAAGGTGGAAACATCTAAGTAGGCGTATGACATTGGCAATGCCATGGCTATCCCAATCACCCATTACCACCACATCGTCTGCGTACATAAGGTGTGAAAGAGAAGGTCCCAAATTAGGAAGAGAGATACCTTTGATTTTGCCAAGTGATTCGGCCTTCTTCAGGATGCAAGATAAGGCTTCCATAACAATTATGAAGATGAATGGGGAAAGTGGGTCGCCTTGACGTACGCCTCGGAAACATTGGAACTCCCAAGAAGGGGACCCGTTAATGAGTACAGAGGTCGTGAGGATTGTAATATGCCTTGGATCCATTTTCTCCATCGGGCTGGGAAACCCATTTAATAGAAAACGGAATCGATGAAGTCCCAATTGATGCTGTCAAAAGCCTTTTCAAGGTCAACTTTTAGTAAAAAAATGGCTTTTTTGTGTTTCTTAGCCCACGCAATAACTTCGTTTAGAATTAGAGGCCCGTCAAGAATGTTTCTACAAGACAAAAAACCGGATTGGTACTCCGAGATGAGGCTGCCCATAACATTTTTAATCCTGTTGGCAAGGACTTTGGAGATGCACCCTATGAGGCTAATCGGACGGTATTCGCTAAGCGACACCGGATCAATGTTCTTAGGAATAAGAGCAATGAAAGACGATGCACACCCCCTACTTAAAGTACCATGTTCATAAAAATATGAAAGGACTTGGATAATGTCATCCTTGAGGAGGTCCCAAAAATGCTTAAGGAAAGCAAAGTTGAAACCGTCCGGCCCCGGGGCCTTGTCACTGCCACACTCCCAAATGGCCTCTTTGATTTCTTCTGGTGTAAAGGGGTCAGCAAGTTTGGAGGCTTCAAGATCCGATAACCTGTTAATCTTGGGACAGCTGAACGAAGGCCTATTCCTCATTGGTTCGCAAAGTTTCTTTGCAAAAAACTTCCTTGCCTCCCATTTCATATTATTTGGATCGTTGCACCATTCGTTATTCACCAAGAAACCACTAATACGCTTGCTATTGTTGTTAAAGTTAACCATACCGTGGAAGAAGCTAGAGTTCTCATCCCCTTCAATCGCCCATTTCATACGAGAACGTTGAATCAAATCCTGAGCTTCTTCTGATTTTAAGGTCTCCCCGTCTTTCTTGGCTTTTAGCCAGTTCACTTTTTCTTCTTCTGATAGCGGCCGGTTCTCCACCAAAGTGTCAAGAGAGTCAATTACTTGTTTGAGTTCCTTTTGCTTGAATAATCTCATTTCTTTTTCCATAGTAAGCCAATTTTTGATCGCCTCCTTGATCGTTCTTAATTTGCTTGCAAAGACAAAGTCAGCCTTACCTGAGAAAGTTTTACCTTCCAGTGCCCCTATTACCACATTATCAAACCCTGGTGCTGAAAGCCAGGAGTTGCAAAAGTGAAATGGGGAAGACCCGAAATTGACCGCCATTGTGGAGAGAACAAGTGGGCTGTGATCCGAGTCACAACGTGGAAGTGCAAGTAACGAAGCGTCCGACCATTTATCCCAGAATTCACGATTTACCAGGATGCGGTCAATTTTACTTAGCTTTGTACCTCCGTCGGATACTCGAGTAAATTTCCTACCTCCCATTGGGTACTCTAAAAGTCCGTTATCTTCGATGAAACTGTTAAAGGCTTCGGCACAGGACGGGTTAAAAGTCGAATTCAATCTTTCCTCCGCCACTCTAACCGCGTTAAAATCCCCCATTAAAAATCATGTGCCCCCTTTCATCTCAATTTGTTCCGACAACAACTCCCATAGTGCTTTTTTGGCCAAAAGGCCTTGTGGTGCATAGATATTTGCGATGTGAATGTTCTCATTGTTTTGCAGAAGATTACCTGAGAGGATCATAGCAGATCTGTGTTTGAACACCCGGAACATTTGAAGAAATCCAGGTCCCAAATGCTAGCAAACCACCCGAGGTGCCTTTAGCGTCTACCCAATCAAATTCCATTGGCCTTCTCCCCAAATCTTATGCACTTGTATTTTTGACCCATCACACCTCATTGTTTCCTGTATTGCAACAAATTTAGCTTTCTGACTTCTTATAATATCACCCGTGGAGAGCATTTTGGGAGCCTCTCCAACCCCTCTAACATTATACGACATGAAAATCATTGGGGACCATTGTTGACACCTTCCTCCCTGATTGTTCTTTCCAAAACATTTTGTAAGTTGATCTACTAAAATGCATCACTTGTATTTTGAGCACTTCATGTCTTCATGTATTATAAACCCCCCATTCCACTTTACAAATAATATTGGGCCTAAAAACATAACCGGGCCGCTAATCTAAAACCCAAGTCGCTCTTCGGTCCATATAAATAAATAAATAAAACCCTAATCACATAGTAACAGGAACCTCAGTATCATCTTGCTCGCCGTCACAGGTAACCAAACCCTCGGGATCAAAAATGGTTGCAGGCAAGAAGACGGTAATATATACATTCACATCTATATCTCTATTTACCTATGCGTGTGTGTGAATTGTTAATTGATTATTATTATTATTATTATTATTATGTGATTGCAGAAGAAGACCCATGAGAGCATCAACAATAGGCTGGCTCTCGTTATGAAGAGTGGGAAGTACACTCTTGGATACAAGACCGTGCTTGAGTCTCTCAGGAGCTCAAAAGGTAAACAAAAAAACTTATAATTCAATTTGGCATCAAACATAGAAAATCTAGGGTCAATTTGGATGAGAAGAAGCCCGTTTTTATTACAGTTTGGATTTAAGTAATCTAGACAGTTTGTAGTAGCAAAAGTTTGATGATCTTTTTGTGTTAAAATTACTTGTGCTATTATTATTTGTTTAAATTAAATCGAATTATTGGCTAAAAAGGTTAAGATTTATATACATTTAATGCAAATTGGATCTTAATAATACAGACTAGGGCTTATTTAATACATACCAGCAATTTTTTTTTCTTTGAAAATTAAACTTCATTCAACACCAAAAGCGCACCAAGCGGTCCTCAAAACAAGGACCCCAGGGCGAAAAGAAAACGAGTTACATCAAATCCAAAGGGTATCTACACCACTTATTCCAATCTAAGCACATCAATCTAGATCTATTTTTGATCCGTGGCACTTTTAGTTTCCGTTTTCATTGCTGTGTGGAATTATTTTTGGTAACATAACGGAAATTGTCTGTGTAGATTATTTTGGACCATTTGATACTAGTTTGGATTATTAGAGATTCAATTTGCTTTCATATAAAACCGATAAGTTATGTATTCTAGGACTTGTTAGACGATCATGTGCCAATCAAGGTTGTATTTTGATATTGTTTTGGTTGCAGGCAAGCTGATTATCATATCTAACAATTGCCCACCCTTGAGGAAATCTGAAATAGAGTATTACGCTATGCTTGCCAAAGTTGGGGTTCATCACTACAATGGAAGTATGTCAACTCAATTTTTCTTTTCATTTTTTGTTCATACTCTTTTCCTTCACTACACAGATTATTATCAAAGTTTACTTACTTTTTAATGTGAACTCGGTAACTTTTATGAAACATTAGTTTTTCCATGATTCACTTGAACCTAATAATGATACATAATTCTAAAACATTAAAGTAAGTTTAGTACATGTCCAATTCAGTCATTGATTGACATGTTGTTGGCTTGAGCTTTTTTTAAGGCTGAAAACGAGCCGAGCCGAGCTGCGCCAGGTTGGCATGTGCTCGAAGTTAAATGAGCCAGCCTTGCTTGGTTTGTTTATTTTAAAAGGCTGCAATTTTATTTGTATCAAGGTCAGAGTTGCGATTTCAAGATGTGGGTTATACTTTATTTGTATTAAAATGTGGGTGTTAAATTAAACGAGTCATGACTACAAACAAGTCGATTTGGGCGAATCTGAGCTGCAAGCCTTTTGAAAAATCTTAGTTTTTTAAGTATCTTTGCCATGTGTTGGCATAGTTTTAGGTTGGCAGTTGATGCTGTAGTCAAATTAGCATTTTTAGGTTGGCATAGTTTTAATTGCTTGGTCAAATCTATACAGCTGCGATTTAACTATGTTTGAATTTCTGCTCAGACAATGTGGATCTTGGGACGGCTTGTGGAAAGTATTTCCGTGTATCATGCCTTAGCATCATCGATGCAGGTAATCAAACTCTTGAATCACTAATTTTTTTTTTGTTATTTTGTTGAACACACTAACCAGTTTACCTTATGATGATATTGTCACAGGTGATTCCGACATCATCAAATCCCTTCCGGGCGACAGCTAACGAAGATTTGATCTCAGATGTTTGATTACTCTGACGTGAGTTAAAATTTCTGTTTGTTATCTTAAACCTGGTGAATTTGTAGAAGACATGAATGAAATTTTGTCTATGGTTATTGATTTTGAAACATTTCCAATCCAAATTTACAGCGTGAGATATGATTTCAGATTTATAAACCATTTCTCTCATTCCCCTTTACTCTAGATCATAGATGTCTATAGCACATGCCGCAAAGGGTGAGCCTTGTCAAGCTCGAGACAAAAAAAAAATTATATTAAGCATTGAGAAAGGAAACTAGTAATTTCAGTTTTTTTTTTTTTCAATGTAGAAGTGGAAAGGCTTAAAAGATTAAAAATATACTTCTATATTAATAGTCCAATAGTAAATAACTTTAAAAGTGAAAATTCAATCAAACTTACTAAGGACATTTTTTGGTTTAACGACCACATTTTACTAGTGCGTGTAAAAATACAAGGTGTGGTAGGTGTTGCCTAAATAAGAAGCAGATCGACTCATTGTTGCCGAGTCGACCCATTAAATGGTAGATCCTGGCATATAGACTACAAAATATGATGGAATCTGTAATTAAACAGCTATATCATGAACAAGATACAACAGATTATAGTTTCTATATTATACAGTGAGAAACATCTTAAAAGTAACTCATTCCATACTAAAAATAATCATAGGAAATCCTTTGATAACACAGATTCTTATTTCTCAATGATATTCCACGATCAATACAATTGGCTACATGAATCCCGTGAAATCATTTTATTGAAGTTCTACTTGGAAGTACTACAAGAAGTCACTATAATGTCTTACTTTGAAATGAAACATGAACAAAAAAAAGCTATTGAATGGTGTCCAAATCAATAAAGCCATAGTGATGATGTTGCAACCAAAAACAAGTGGAGCTAATGACTAATGTGGTTTTATAAAGTATGTTGTAGAGGGTTAAACCAGAATATTAGGACACAATAGCGATGGGACTTATTAATAATTGAGGAAGTGATAGACATCATAAATGACAAGGCCAAAGTGAGGGAACCATAATGATGGGCAACCCATGAAGAGTAAACTAAAAGCCGATGGACTATCTAGAACTGCAAACACAGACTGATGAACCATCAGTAATGCAAAGGTGGAGGTGCACATCTTAACCGAGTCATGCAAAACCGACACCAATCGTATAAAGAAACTGGTGAACCGAATTTCCAGTTAGTAATGAGTTTGCATATATATATATATATTCTTGAATACCAACATTGAACCTGGTTCAGGGATGGATGAATCTGGTTTGAAAGTTGCCCGGTTTAGCCCAGCCTGATCCGGTATGTTTCTGTATAGAAACTGGTATATAAACTGTTTCGGTTTTTACTTGATCCAAACTAGTTTCCAAAACAAAACGGTTTGGTTTGGTTTGATGGAATTGCTACATGGGTAGTGGAGGGTCGCAGGCACCGGGTATGGAACGTGAAGATCATGGTCACCTGCTCGTTTGTCTCATCTTTCTCTCTTCATTTAATGGTAATTGAGGATGAAGGTGAGGTGAAGGGTCATCAATATATATACCCCATGGGATGAAGAATGATGAGGTGGAGGGTGCTGGCTCATAACATTACATACCGTATAGCTAACTAAAGAAGATGATATTATACGATTAGGCTAGTTGCCATTGGGTAACAAGACCACATGGACAATTTGATGCGTGAACCCTTATTCTTTGTATCCTGTGCTGCTGCATATTCTTATTTGATTTATATATCTTTTCGATTATATAAATTTTACATATTTTTTGTTACAAAACCATTTCTACTGACATCACTCAGCAAAGGGATCAACAGGAGGAATCTCGCCAGAAAACGATTCGGGTGGAGGGGGTTCAAGATCCTCTTGTGGCCGAAAAAAGGCCTTGTCATCCAACACCGTTTTCTTCTGTGGTGCAACTCACCGCGGGTTCCTCCGCGTTAGCTGGCACGAACACTCCGGTCTCCGGATCGGGCACCCAGTATTCTTCCGGCTCATGCAATATCTCTTCCACCTGATCAGGAACCTCAACGTTAATATCAACCTCTTCTTCTACTTCCTTCTCGTATGCTGCTGATTCGTCCAATTTTTGCCTGCACACATCCAATTAAATAAATTAATAATAGTAATACCTTTCTCATTCTTTTGGTTAAGATAAAAGTGTAGCATCTACAAATACGGACCCTAAAATATTTTCAGGTGCTTTTCTTTTAAGGGAGTGACCGTCCCCCGCGGTCCGCCCATAAGTGTCCGTTTAATAATGCATTCATTTTTAGAAATATTAAAAAATAAAAAAAATTATAGCTGTTTAAATTTATTAAACATCTTTTTAGAAACGATACAATTTGTAAATGAATGAATAGGAAGATCGCATCCATTGAATAATACAAAATAAAAAAAAAAAACTTTAGAATATATATGTAATGTAAATGAATGAATAAATAGAGGAAGAAGTTACCGGACGTGGAGAGGGCAGAGAAGAAGGATGGATGCGCGGTGGCTAGGGTGCGGAGGTGGTTGTTGAAAACGAGCTTCGAAGCCCATGATTGTTGTTGGTTGTATAGATATGAATGAGGATAGATGATGATCATGTTACTTACTTATATGCTAAACACACTGACCGACTTTTGAACTTTTTTTATTTATTTTATATTTGGAACTATGACCACCTTCGAACGGTTGACACCTATATCTTAACCTACCTTTTACACTTTATTTTATTTCACCGTTTCAACACTTTTTTTCTTTTTTTATACTCCATCCGTCATAATTTAAATGTCCTTATTTCGTTTTTTGTTTGTCCCAAATTAAATGTCTCTTTTCATAAATAGAAATATAATTTCTAGTTTTGCCCATAAAAGACAAAACACAATCACCACTTTTGAGTATATTATTGTCATTTTTATCACATACAAACAAAAAATTTCTTAAAATGTGTTTTTAGACATGAGACATTTAAATTGAAACGGAGGAAGTATATCAGTATTTTCATTAAATTTGTATATACTTTTTTTAATTAGATTTCATTAACCAAGGCAACCCACAAAACGGGGCAAACTTCTATATACTCTTAATTTTAAAAGTAGCATGCCACCGACCAAGTTTCATAAATTACAAACTTCCCTCTAACTTCACGACAAAAGACTAATGTACCTTTTAACTTTTTATTAACCCTTAAATATTTGGCATTTAACATATTCTACCTCTAAACTTTGCTATAATATCAAAAGTAACCTCTAACTTTATAAATGTCACTTTGACCCTCTCAAATCCTCTAAAGTTTCGAATTTTTCTTACGTTCTTATTTTGTATATGTGTCGATTTTAAAGCCGGCTCAATTATAAAATGTTTTCTTTTTATGTACATTTTTAGTTGGACTATGTTTTGACATAAATTTTGTTTAGAAACAAAATGGGTCTAATATAATGACAGTATAAATTGAGTTACCATACGTTTGATGTAAATTTAGTTCGGAAATGAGTCTATTCGATTGTATTCTATATTTTATGACATCACGTATTGTTTGAGATAAGTCGGGTCAAATACAATGCATTTGCATTCAATTGTATGAATTCGGATTACTCTACGTGGGAAATAACTCGGGCAATTGTAGTCTATGTTTTATCATGTCACATACGACGCTACCGTACACACGGCGGGTAGAAAAACTAGTTCTCTATATACAACAATTTCAAATGTGAAGAGTATGGTTACTCACATATAAACACTATAGCGATCTAATAATAATATATTTAATTCTTTTGTGTTCTACCTGTCTCATTTCATCCGTCCTCCTCTATTTATTATATAAGTATATATCATCCATCATGCATCCAATATTATTATTTTATTTGAGACACACCTCCACCTGCAATTCCACTTCTTTCCCACCACTAAAAATCTTAACTCAAACACAAAACCCACAGATGAGAGAGAGTGTTCTAATACTATAGTTTATCATATTTTTTTCATTTCTTATAGGTTGATGCGAAATGCTGAAGATTGTTTAGGTTTTGATCTTTTTCTTTTTGGGATATTTTTTTTTATTTAGAAGTCAAGGCTTCATAAAGTCTATTCTTTTTTGGTTAGATTTAATTGCTTCTAGAGGCACTATGTTCACTGATGAACTTGAATAACACATTGTCGACTTCCTATTTTACTATTGCTCTGTTAACTAGCTCTTTACCCGCTGCGCGCCGCAACGGCGCGCGGGTAAAACAACTAGTTTATACTAAATATTAAGGTTTAGTACTTGTATCCATAGTGTAAATGTTAGGATGTTATTGTTAGTTGAAAGTTCAGGGGCCATTTTGTAATAAATAATAGTTGGAAAGGGTGGTTAGAAGTATTATTGGTTAGTTTGTAGTAAGTCTCATAGTTCAGGGACTATTGTTGTAATTTTGTAATAGTTGTAACAGGCAATAACTACCAGCTTTATTAGTCAATGAAATGGGGGGGGGGGGGCTCTAGTTTTGAGCTGTTAATCTCTCTTCTCTGTTTTTCTCTGTTAATCAGAGCTAACCGATTCTCGGTTAACTCGTACCTTCTCTATCCACTTCAGTTACAACCGTCGTTAACCACCACAACCACCGTGAGCTACCGTCTTCTGCGACGGATTCCGGCCATTTCATTTCTTTCCTGTTCGTTTTCTTTTGTTCTTCTTTCTTTCTTTCTTTCTTTCCGTTCCCTTTCATTTCTTAACGGGAATTGATCATTGTTGATCAATTCATTCTGTGGATTAATCAATTCGTGATTAATCCATTCCTTTCCTAATTCATTTCCATTTCTGATTCAATTCTTAATTCACCATGACAAATCGTACTCGAGCTGAAGCAGAAAACGAAAATATGATCAAGAAAACCTTAGATGAACATGCATTTACACTCGTAAGAGTGGATTCACAGTTAAAAAAGAATGATCAAAAGTTTGAGAAAATTGAACAAAATTTTACCAACATCAATTCTGTTTTGTCAAAGATAACAGAAGAAATCACCAAGTTGAACAATAATAATAATAAGCATAATAATAATAATATTTCAATATTAAACAACAAAAGGATGTGGTTGATCTGTCCCAAACCAGACAGATTCCACAAAGTTGGGAAGATTGAATTCCCCAAGTTCAATGGTGAGGATGTTGATGATTGGATTTACAGAAGTGAACACTTCTTTTCCATTAATGAGACACCAGGAAATTGTAAAGTGAGGTATGCTGCCATTCATTTAGAAGGATGTGCAGTCAAATGGCATCAAAATTTCATTAAAAGTAAAGGAGTTCCAATTACAGATGTATCATGGAAGGAGTATTCTGAGGCTATAATTTCAAGATTTTCTGATGTATTGTATGAAGATTCAAGACATGACTAACAAATCTTTGGGTATTTTCTCTACAAAGAGCTTCAGCAGGTATAACAATTCAAACTCTTATCAAAACAAAATCAGTTACTTCTGCTAAACAACCATTTAATATACAACATTTCCCCTGTTACCCAACCCTCCTACTAAACCTATTCCTGGAAACTACGAAACTTTATCAAGAAAAGAAATGAATGAAAAAAGAGGCAAGAGGTGAATGCTTTTGCTGTAAGGAAAAGTATTCAGCCACCCATAAGTTTAAAAACAAACAATTATTCATACTGGAATTAGATGATGACGATGAAGAGGCTGAATTAGTTGTATTAAATTGTGAGGGGCCAAATTACCAAAATACCT
>JAUTDX010005261.1:0-27901 GCA_030844895.1 Ambrosia x helenae | reverse complement strand
AAAGATACGACATTACGAACACAAATTATTAATTATCCCATAAAATTAATAAACTCATGCGCCATCAACGCCTTCTTGTGTTTTTCCCCTCAACATGTGCATTCAAGTATATCTTGGCTCGTGCATTTAACATTGCAAAGACCACAATAGTTTACTTTCATTACAGTGGGCCTACAATCCACCACAGTACATAAGTTGGGCTCCAATTCTATGTAACTATCATAAATATCGGCTACATAATATTGATTGGGCTGACGAGTTATATAACAATGTTATAATAAAAAAAGGTTCTAGTCAAAAGTAAGTTGGCTGACACACAATTTAAAATGGTATATTGTAACATGTATTATTAGATATTAAAAGTGTTATAAACCTAAGAATAAAATTGGATTAGATGAGTATAAATGGACAAAAATTAGTTATATTAAAGATTAAACATAATGGCCAAATAGATGGAATATACTTCTTCTTCAACAAATGTCTTTTATTAAAGATTACCCAATGTATTCAAACATACATAGAAATAGTAGCAAATACTGGTAATCCAGAAAATAGGAAATACCAAGTTGAAATCTTCGAAACATAATTAGAAAACAAAACTTAGAGAAAAAAAAATGTCGTAGACCATTATATGGTTAAGCCCATTACTTCGCTTCATGTGACTTTAGGAAGATGATGAAATTTCATTCCATTTTATCTTTCTCCCTACTCCCACCCTTCCAATCTTAGTTGAAGGCATTGTGTGCATTCATCATCATCAATTGCGTCAAAAGTTTACGCTTAACCATATGATACTTCGAACTAATAGAACATTGGTCGCCTTCAACATGAACTTTCTTATCAACAAAGTTATCAGCAAATGAAATTGGGGTTTCATTATCGGCTATGGTTGATTTAGATTCCTATAGGCAAAAACATTTATAAACGTATATTATTGAATATAGTAATGGATGTTTAAGTACAAAAAATAGGTTACGCTTGTAATATGAATGTAAATGTGGAAGAAAATTGTACCTTAGCAGCATACATATCATTAGACGGCATTTCTAACATAGATGTGTTGATTGACTCAGATTCAGTAGGCTGTAAAAAGAAAATTGAATCCCGTATTAAAACAAAATATTTGATATACATAAAAATTTTTTTAACAACAACGGAGGTTTTAAAATGTACCTGTCCCACGTACAACTTTTTCTTAAGCTCCGAGAATGGTTGGATCATCACTTATCTTAGTTACACCATAAACATCATATTTGTTGTTCAAGTTGAATCCGGATACAAAGGTTTTGAATGCAAGTTTCCTTTTCCAACAAAGCCTTAATCTCTTCTGGATATTGAACTGTATCACCAACCTATATAAAAAGCCGATCAAAGATATATACCAAAAAAAAATAATTAAATAGAATTTAATGACAAAATTTATCAATATATGGAAAATAATATGAACTACCGTATTCTCATCAAGCAAGTCAGATGACTTTTGTTAAGCAGTTGTGCAGCGTCACGATGAAAACGTAAGAGAAGCAGCACCATTAAGATCTTGTACACGAACCTGAATTTTAAACCTGCAAACAAAAAATATGTCAATCATTTATGTAACAAACAAACGGCAACCTTGGTGTAGGCACGACTTGTTTGGCACTACAATTAACATTCACACATTGGAAACCTTTTCTTCCTCGAATTCAGAACTTCCCTTCACCAAGTTGTTTGATTACATAATCAATACCACATTTTTTGGTACACTTGGGACAACCCATATAGTGCCAACCAAATTCGGTAAATAGGTCTTTCAATAGTCCCCAATAACACCAAAGGTTGCTCCTGTATGAATATTAGAATTAGATAACGGAAAATATAAAGAAATGATGTTGACATGGAAAATTATATAAAAAAAAAACACAAATGTCAATAATGTTAACCTAATACACTTAAACATATACATCGTTATTATCTACAAATAAATCTATATATAAATAAAAGCATGAACATAATCCATACCTCCTGTATCTCACAAATATCCCCATGTTGCTAAAAGGAGTGTTATGCAAAAATTCATCTTCATTGGAACAAAACATAGACGTTCCATATGGCCGATGAGACGAGGAAGAAACCAGACATTTTATTACCCAAACTGGAAAAAAAAAAACAAAATATATGTACACATAAATGCTTTCACACAAAAATTATTTCAAGTTTACGATATGTATTTCGTTAAAAGGAAAATATTGTTCTACCTTTTTTTTTGTAATTGTTAATATCTTCAATGTCTTCATTAATGAGCAGTCGAGTTACATGATCTCCAAAAGAGTTAGAAACATACGGTTTTCCTGCATAAAAAGTAATAGGAAAATCAAAAAATAAAAAGTAGTATACGTAAACAATTTATAAATATAGGAGAAATACCACACAATTACAATTAAAAGTTACAAACATGAAAAAATGTAACCAACCATTATAAAACTTCAACCGGCCAAGCTGCAATATTATAATAAATTGTTTCTCGGTTTGATGAGTCGCCACATATTTAGACATCTCCATGGCATAAGTATCCCACAAGTTACATAAATGTTCAACCCCCTTCGGAAAGTATATTTTATTTTAGTGTAAAAAACAAAGCATTATTACGTAATATGTAAATTGTATGAAATTCAAAACATTAAACCAATACATACTCGATATCTTGTAATTCCATCGTTAACCTCTTTTTACCAGCGACAGCCTTTTTATCTTTATCGTCATTGTTAAAGAACTTGTTAACATGTCCGATGACATCTATAAAATACATAAACAAACATTAATGTAACCTCGTTACTTACCATACAGTTATGGTTTACAGTTTACACCAAATAAGTAGATAGTGACAATGCATACCTATTGTGACGCTTTCATCAATCTCCTTGTTCAGAATTGTTTGATAGGGACAAAAAGAACCCAAAATCTGGACCTTCAAATTCGACATCATCTCGAATATGAGTGGTTCATATTCAAGCATAGTTTTTTGGGTTTGATGCAAACTTGTACTTAGATGAATTGACTCCAATGCCGGGATTTTTGATAATAAGGGAAGCATTTTCAGTCAAAAACCTCTCAAATCTGAAAAACAATCGCTTAAAAACATTTGCTTGAATTCCTGTCACTGTCACCCCTAAATTATTAAATAACAGAGTAATATAAATATTGTTAGTGGATTACTTTTACGAGCAAATACTATATCAAAGTACAATATAAGATTATACTAATTAGATGAAATCCTTAAATAGAACAATGTAACAAAAAAATTTGGATTGAGAATTACAGTTT
Organism: Ambrosia x helenae; assembly: GCA_030844895.1. NCBI lineage: Eukaryota > Viridiplantae > Streptophyta > Magnoliopsida > Asterales > Asteraceae > Ambrosia > Ambrosia x helenae. The sequence goes on along the minus strand of JAUTDX010005261.1, from coordinate 24,598 downwards.
CGTCGGTAGAATCATTTCGATAGAGTATACGTCTTTAGGATTGCGACGGTCGGGTAGACGCCAAACCCGAATAATCTTTAGCTTTAAAGCTACATCATTTCTGTTGACATGAACTTGGTTAACCATGGTAAACGCTTGTTCTTCGACTGCAGCCATGGAAATGATGAACGTGAACCTTTTGTTTATTTTTCACTAATTTCAAGTAATATGCGGGAGATGGAGTATACACTAAATGACGTATATTTATATATGAAATTATAAAAAGGAAAGTTTTTAAATTTACATATGTTACGGCTCATTTTATGGTGATTTGAAAACCTATTGCTAATTAGAAGTTATTATTTATCTATAATAGAAATAGAATTATTGATTACTACAATTTGATCTCTAATATTTAAGGAATGACTAATACAGGTTTTAATTTATTTAATGTTATTAAATAGGCAACATGTGTATTGCTCCTTGTTTATACTTGAAATTAAGATATAATTGGAATGTGTCAATCCGTTTTAATTGGAAATAAATGCTGACACGATACAACCTATCTAGCCTAAGATTGCTCCTTGTTTAAAGCCCTTAATTTACGAATTTTGATTACATGAAACATTTTATCTTTATATACTCATTATAATGGTATGTGTCAATCCGTTTATCAATCCATGATTTTAAAACAGTTAATTACAGAAATTAATGTCTAGAATCCTATAACCGAAATAATTGTAACTTTTACATAATTTCAGTAATTAATGTCTACAATCATATTAAGGAATGACTAATACGTTTTGAATTTTTTTTAATGTTATTAAATAGTCGATTTTTTTATTTTTTGAAAATTTATACTCGAATTGGAAATAATTGGAATTTATCAATCCGTTTTAATTGGAAATAAATGCTGACACAATACAACCTATCTAGCCTAAGATTGCTCCTTGTTTAAAGCCCTTAATTTACGAATTTTGATTACATGAAAGATTTTATCTTTATATACTCATTAATATGGTATGTGTCAATCCGTTTATCAATCCATGATTTTAAAACAGTTAATTACAGAAATTAATGTCTAGAATCCTATAACCGAAATAAATGTAACTTTTACATAATTTCAGTAATTAATGTCTACAATCATATTTAAGGAATGACTTATACGGTTTGATTTTTTTAATGTTATTAAATAGGCGTTTTTTTTATTTTTTGAAATTTATACTCGAATTGGAAATTATTACACATTACCACCTATCTATCCTAAAATTGATCGCTTGTTTAAAAGCCTTAATGAAGATTGCTAATTTTTAGCCTTATGTATTGATAAATAATGACCTAATTAATATAATTAAAAACCGTAAATTTGTATTATAATTAGTAAATTGATTATGGAAATTACAGAAATTAATGTCTAGAATCCTATAACCGAAATAAATGTAACTTTACATAATTTCAGTAATTAATGTCTACAATCATATTTAAAGAATGACTAATACGGTTTGAATTTTTTTAATGTTATTAAATAGGCGTTTTTTTTTATTTTTTGAAATTTATACTCGAATTGGAAATTATGACACATTACCACCTATCTATCCTAAAATTGATCGCTTGTTTAAAAGCCTTAATGAAGATTTGCTAATTGTTAGCCTTAAATGTATTGATAAATATGACCTAATTCAATTCTAAAAAACCAACCAAGACTGTCCTTTGTATGTGGCCACCGTAGTCCTAGCATTCAAATGACAAAACAATCAAAAACATTCGCGGCATATCATATTTGACTCATAAACATAAAGATGACAATGAATCCTCTCTGGATCTCAAATGAAAAAAAGATCAAACAACAGTTAATATATTTGTTCCGTTTCATATACAATTATTGACTTAAAAATCTGATCTTGCTTCCATATTGCGGATCGTTCATATTTAATTAAAACGCTGAGAATGAAGATTTTTCTCTTCAAATATGAAAATGGTTACATATTAAATATTGTTTACAGATAGCCATGCGTTAATAATAAAAACGATGAGAATATGGACTTGTTCCACAAATCGTTAACTGGTTCCATATTATCACTAAAAGTTTTACAGGTTTGAGATCCATTTTTGTTGGCTATATTTAACGTTTACGAATAGGAAAACGTTACAATGGTTGATCTTGCTTCGATCCAAATGAAAAAGAAAACATACCTAGAATGAAGAGTGAATAAAAAGAAGAGTGAATAATGTTAATTGCAATGTTTTCATAACCGAACCGATATCGAACCGGTCTTCTAACTGGTTCACTGGTCGGACCGGTCAGACCGGTCGACCGGATTTAAAAACCGGGTATGTGTTTTTAAAATATAATAGAAATTTCATAAAAATAAACTTAAATATTGAAATATATACCAAGTTTTAAAATCTCCGTATACTCACCTTTTTTTTCATATCTTACATAAAATCTTTACCAAATTTCACCTTGGGAGTTACAATTGCCAAAATCTTTATTATCCCCAAATTCCCTCATTTGTTGTTTTCACCTTTCTATCTCTTCATCCTTTAATCAACGTCTCTCTCTTTCTCTCTCTCTCTCTCTCTCATTCTCTCTCTCTTTGATAAACAGGTTCATGTGCCTAATTCCACTCCCATCTACTAATCTTAACACATTTCAATAAAAACTGAAAAGCCTAGACCAGATCTTCATGCATAAACCCAAGTTCCAGTTTACCACTCTCATAAGCTAAAGTTTGATTTTCGGGTGTTATGGTGTGTGAATCGCCTATGAGAGCAAGAATTTTAGGGTTTCAGCTATAACTTGGATCTTGAAGCACCAAAAGTCGCCGGCCGGAAAACCCTACTCCCCCGGTCCGATCGTCACATTTTACTGGTTTTCCGGTTCGGCCGCCGGTCACACGTGGGTCTGGCCGTCCGGCTCGCTGCAAAAACGGTCCTCAACACCTAGACCGGCCGGCTAGGTGGGCGGACTCCGGTCAGACCGGGTCCGACCGGCCGGTCCGGTCCGGGTTTCAAAACGTTGGTTAATTGGAAGATTTGTTAGTTAGGTATTGGAGGAGTGTAATGGAAGAATGTATGAATGTAGAAATAAAAATTAGAAAGAGTATTTATAGGGAGCTAGTTGGAGCTCCATATTGGAAATGGGTACCTCAAACACTCTCTAAGGCCTCCATTTAACCCAATCTCACCTCAATTATTATATAGATAGATGATGATGTCATATTATGTCTTTAACCAACAAATTTTCAAATCTTAATATGATAATATGCCTGCTCCACCTTCATCCATGAATTTCAAATTTGCATGAACCATGACCTGCCATCATGAGAAAACAAATTTTATAAATTTCAACAATTTTTAATTATGTATTTCATTGCAGTTAAAAATAGTATTTAACTTTTTACTAAACATCATGAAAGTATCAAAACTATTTTATAGATTGATTATGTATTTTCTCTTATTAACTCATTAAAGTTTGGTCATATGTTTTTAAGAAATTGAAAGAGGTTTTCGTCATATAATATATATTTAAAATGGATTTTAATAATCCATCTTTTTTAGGTTGGCAGATAATAATCCCAACCGAGTTTGTTCTTGTCACCAATCCCACATTTTCAATATTTTTGTCTCATTGGTTTCTCGTTAACTCTTACTAACGTTGTTTGTTTTCTGATGACGTGGCATCTGACTGGAAGATGACGTGGAGTTTTTTTATGACATGGACTCTCTTTTTCCAACATCATTGTCCACATAATCGTCCACATCAACAAAAAAAATCCACGTCGTAGTTCAAGTCAGATGCCATTTCATCAAAAAACAAACAACGTTAGGAGTTAACAGGGACCAGTGAGACAACAATATTGAAAAGGTATGACTGGTGGCAAATATAAACTCAGTTAAAACTTAGGATTATTATCAGTCAACCCAAAAAACGTGAGATTATTAAAATTCATTTTTTATTTTTTCTTTAAATTTTCAAGCATGTAAATTAACTATTCATTAATCTGTACATTAAAGTTTGTACCATACTGAAATTTTCCTTTCAAAAAAAAATAAAAAGTTTGTACCATACTACTTCACAACGTACTTCACAACTACACATGCTAGCCACCACAAATACAAAGGCCCTATTAAGTATAAAGGCTCCAGCATTGATCAATTATGTATACTCCACTTTATTATATTGTTAGACAAGGGTATATGTTTAAAATTGTTTTCATCTTGTTTCCTTACATTATGATGATTTTCCTAGATGTTGTAGTGTTTGTCATATATTATGATATATAGGTGTCTTAAATACAAATCAATCAATTTTAGTGAGAGAACCGTTTGTACTACAAAAATACATGTGCATAGTCATGTGGAGATTGTTATCATCCTACGTATCGCATTTAAAACAATATGTACATGTGTTTATGGACAACCGTCTAATTTCATAGAATGAAAGATCTCATGGAGAAATTGGAGATCTCAACCATCTATTTGACATATAATCCAAAGTGGTTCGTTTAGTTTCTAATTATTTAAATGGTATATATCTTACTTGCAAGATGCAAAGATTTAAAAAAAAAACAAAAAAAAAAACAATGTGATATACTTACTTGGATCAAGATCAGTGACATAAGCAGCAGAATTAAAATAGCAAGTGGCTCCTTTGTCTTTCATTCTTTGAAAATAGCTATTAAATGCAAAAGAAGCATGGTCCTTAATTGTGTTTGGTTCAAAACAAGGCTTGTTTGCTTCAATCTGGCTACAATCTGCACCATTTTCCACATGCCCAAACCATTGCCCTTTGCAGTTCCTCATCCGGGGTTTGCTCATCGGCTATGCACCAATCCTCAAATTGCCCGTCTACACCAAACCACTAAACATCATCAACCAAGTTTGCTTCATTTAAACGAAATAAAAAAAACACATATTGATGTCCTATTGACCGCTCGGGATCAAGCATACTAACCTGATTTAAGTGACGCGAAAATGGTTATAAGAAGAACGATCTTGATCAAGGCATGAGCCATTGCTTTGTGTATAAAGGTTGAGAAGAGAATGATTTATTGTGGATTTTAAATTAGGGAATGATCCACCTTCGCTCTAGTCAAAATGTCTCAAATACACTTCTCATGTATCTCTTTTATTTATCTTCATTATGATGTTCTTCCTTTTTGACATCAAAGGCCATTTCAAAAGATAAAGACATAATTAAAGATGGATAATGAGATGTAATATTATGCATAATTTGATCTTATATAATTTTCTAATATAAAGATATCATAATTCAAAAATAAATTATTATCCGTCAATGTTATTTTTCTCTAAAATTTCTCACTAAATGTGTCTCACTTCATGTGACAAGTCAAAAAAATTAAAGATTTACTGCTTCTATGTAAATGCAACATGGTTTTGCAAAATTTGTTTATTAACCAACATTAGTTGGTTTGTTTAGAAAATTCTTAAAATTGTGAATCACACGGTTTTGTTATATTATTTTTTAAAACTAAAAAAAAATGGTTTATGAATTATTAATATAGAGATAAAGAATAAAGTAAGTTGTCTAGGAATTATTAAATATAAAAAAGATGGGAGATTCTTTGCTTTCAATTTTCCTCCCAACATGATGTGTAGATAACAAGCCACAACTCTATTCCAGAACTTAAAAAGATAAAAGATTTAAAAGTTTTAAAAAACTAAGACAAATTACAATAAACATTTAAACCAAACCAACAAAAATTCATATCTTTTTCAGCAGGTCCTGGATCTTGTTATACATGATCATCTGTGACGGTTCGGTATCTCGTGATGAACTCTCTTCCTGTAACCTAATTTTCTGGAATAAATACTGTTTTTCTGCTTCCGCCTCATGTAACCGCTGTTTTAAATACTGCTTGCATAATCGTCCTCTGGACTTTTGGGAATTTGCAAGGGAGATCCTTTGAAGTCTTTCCGCTTCTCGTCTAGCTTCAGAAGCCTTGAGGTCAAACATTTCAGCTTCGGCTTGTTTAAGACGTACAATGCCCTGTAGCTCGTCTACTTGCTGCTTTTTCTTCTGTCTTTCCAAGTTAAGTGCTGCCATTTCCCGAGTTTTGTCTTTCAGTTCTTCATCACATGCCTCGAGTGCCAACCGCGCTTTTTTTAACCATACGTGCCTTCTCGTTTTCCACCATTTCCATTTTTTTAATTGCTTCATGCACCACGTCAGCTATTCGATTGAAAGCTTCTTGTGGGGCCATCACTCCACCTTCTTCGGTTTTTGGAGTCTCCATCTCCACCTCTGCAAAAGATGTTGCAACAATCTTGACCTCAATTACCAAGTTAAAATATTACATAGAATATCAATGTACTTTCTCAATCTTGTTTGGGTCATTTAAAACCTTTTAAATTAGTTTTTTATATTAACATCTATCATTATATATAAACCTAACATTTTTGTATATAAATGAAACTTTTTTAAATATAAATCTAACATTTAAAGACGTTTTTATATATAAATATAACATGAAAAAGTTTTATAAAATAAATATGGTTTTCAAGTATTATAAAACTTAATAAAATATGTAAAATGTATGCATAGAATATTAGATTTGCATAGATAATGTTCTAAACATAAATAATTTAAGAACTTTTTAATCACACCAAAATAGAACACAACCATCTTTTAATGATTTAGGGGGACAAAAAAAATAGCAAGTTATCCCATTTGGGACAATAGGAGTGTAAACAAGCTGAGCCAAGCAGCGCGTGAGCAACTCCAGATAAGTTCTCTAAAGCTCAAATCGAGCCAAGCTTAGAGAAGCTCAAGCCTAAACAAAAAGCCCATTATAATAAATGAGCTCACCCCGAGATTCATCGGCTGGCTGGCTGGCTGCTAGCAAGCCTAAACAAGCGTATTATTTTTATTTATAATAATTTTGATTCTATCAGAACTAGAAAATCATCATCTATTATACTAATCATTTCCCTGTGTGACTGTTTCCTTAACATCACAAAGTATTCACACTACGTTTTCATGTCCTTCCAAACATTAGCATTTTTTTAATGAAGCTGCAGCAATTTGAAATACATCTTATTACCTCTCTAGGCTATATATTGTGGCGTACAGGTTACAGCTTCATAACTCTTGATAATCCCAAAACATTATATTTCTACCATATACTAATTACCCGGGATAACTTAGAAAAAGAATCAAACGTCTTTTATTATAACTTGGAGAATGCGCTGGTGACAGATGACTAATATGTGCAAAATTTTTGGAGAAAATAGGAAACCAAATGAATACAATTGGTTTTTAATTAAGAATTATTCAAAATAACGTTGTTTTGATTGGTTTCGCATCCAAATGACTAAATTAGATGCTTTATAGCACCATATTCACTTTCCACATAAAAATATAACTATATAACTATAAGCATAAATAAATAGTGATATATGTATAAAAATAATATAGTTAAAAAATTAATATATAATAAATGAGCCTAGCTCGCGCTTAGGCACCACTCGTTCACACACTCAATGACAAATAAAAAAGTGTATTGATATTCCATGTAAAATTGTGCAGTTAATGAAACATCGATAAGAAATATGCCACTCAATAAGGATAATGTTTACCTTGGAAAAATGAGAGTATTGCTTTACAAGCTATGGCTTCAACTGAACCGTTTTTAAGTTTGTCCACAAGTTCTTCACACTTCAAGTACAAGTTTCTCCCTCTATTCTCGTTGCTTCTATGAAATATTCTTCTCACACACATTCAAGCTCTTTCATTAAAGTTTCACGGTCCCACAATGGTGCACATTGATTGAACACATCTTTAACCCAACCAAATAACTCAGATGTCCTCATACAAGCTCGGCACCTGAAAAGCATCCCTCCACTTTTAACGGGTCCCACGCCAATCTGCCCGTTTCTTAACGCACAATCTGTGTGCGTCCAATGAGAACACGCATCACAACCAATCCAACGGCAAGTATTCACTTCAAAATCAAACTTGGTACAGATCACACACATGCAGAGGTTACAAAAACCATTCCTTTTTGAGCAAATTTCACATGTACAGTCATCAGCTGGAATTTGGCTTCCACATGCTATGTTTCTGCATCTCTTGTATAGAAATATCTCAATAAGCGAAGCCTGTGAAAGACTAACAGTTGGATGTAGAAATGCTTGAATTCCAGTCTTGACAGCAACTAGTAACTCGAGCTGACCCCGGTGGGCCATCATGAGCGCCTTTTCAGTCAAAATCTCCCCTGCCATAACCATTTTCTGAAGGAAAATGTATTCTTCTTTGATCTGATCACCACTGGTTCCTTCAATAAAAAACACGAAGTTGGTTCTTTAAATTGTCAAGAAACTCATAAGGTAGATGATGCATTTTTTCTGCTATTACATCAACCCTCTCACTGCATATGTCTCTAAGAGACATTTTATCCAACCGCGAAATATGACGGGTTACAGAGTTTTCAGCAAAATTATTTTCGGGCTCTTTTTGTTTCTCTCTCTCCATCTGCTTGGATACCATCATTGGATCCGGCCAGGTGTCACTGAGCTAGCGCTTTCGGTTGGTGACCACGGACTGGATCAGAATTTGGGCCACGTTCTTGAACATCCGGTGGTGAACAAGTGATAAGGATGTGTGCAGCACTCCAGACTTTGCTTGCTGACGTGGAGGCATCATTTTGGTGAAGTTTGATTATTGAAATGAGACCCTGAAGAACTAACCATACAATATCATCCAAGTTGATTCTAATCAAACAAAAATATTTAAAAACATACACAGCAAGATAACCAAATTGCAGTAATTCAAGAAAACATTCGTCCAACGATAAGTGTGAAATAACTTTTATTCAACCATTATAAGAATGAATAGCCAAAAAACCTACTGTATCTGAGATTCAGATTGGAAGCATCAATAACACTCGGCTAAAGACATAACAAAATACAGTCAATAAAGTTAAAACTTTAAAAGACAATCAGAAATTACGTCAAGATTATGCTTTCAAAATCTGCTCTTAAATGGTTCAAAGGCAAGATTTCATGCCGAAAACAACTCTTTGTAGGTCCAGAAAATGACGGTTAATCCTTTAAATTAATTATGAAGCTACACCAAGAAGCACCTAAACTGTTTCCCAATTACATCTTCATAAATCATAGATGGCAGTTTCACCAAACGGCTGGATTTAAAAAGATGCGCATGTCCGGCAATGCGAATCTAACAAACCACCATGAGATTCACATTCCCACACAAGCACATCTTTCTAAATCCATTCTTGGCGAAACGGAATTCCCAATTTATAAAGATGTAATTAGGAAAACAGTTTTAGCTGCGCTTCTTGTTGCAGATTCATAGTTAATTTTAAAGGTTTACCTATCATTCCCTAGCACTACAATTCGACACGAAATCCCATCTTTTGAACCATTTAAGAGCAGACTTTAAAAACATATTATTGACTTCATCTCTAATTGTCTTTTAAGTTTTAACTTTGTTGACAGTATTTGTTATGTTTCTAACTAAGTGTTACTATTAATGCCTCCAATTTAAATCTCATATATATAGAGCAACTCTTTAACTACTGTAACTAAGACTAAACAAAAACAAATAATCCTTTGATTAAAATTAGGGCTTGTATCCAATTTCAATTAATATCTAGGGTTTTAACAATCCATATTCCCAAACAATCACACAATTAAACCAAATACTCACCAGAAAACAAGTAATCGTGGATTTAGAGAATCAGCTTGAAATTATTTGAACGAAGAGCGATTAGATATTATTATTATTATTATTAAGAGTTTTGAGATCGATCTCTCTGCTGCTGCTTTTGATTTTGTTACTTTAGAACAAAGGCTTTGGTTGAAATGTTTGAAGAAGTTTGGGATAATCGAAGACGAAATGGTCAAAAGGAGGTCACCGTGTTTTTTCTAAATGTTTTTACTTTGGGAAAAGGGCGAAAATGGCCATTGACTGACATTATTTACGAAAACTAGCCCCCTCAGCCGTTTTTGGAAGGACGATTTTCAGTTCTTGAGGCGTCTCAGACGTCTTTAGATTATGAATTACTACGGACCAATTAAAGTCGTCTCGGAAATGGAAGGGCCTCTTTAAGTCGTCTCGGGCTGAGGGAATCTCAAAGTCGTCTCAGGAAATGGGACGAATGAGACGACTTTAAGTCGTCTCGTGGACGAGTGAAACGACTTTAAGTCGTCTTGCAGGTTGTCGGACACGTGACGGAATTTAATTGGTCCGTAGTAACTCAGAATCTAAAGACGTCTAAGACGCCTCGGGAACTGGGGAACCGTCTTTCCAAAGACGGCTGAGGGGCTACTTTGGTAAAACCACTCGGTCAATGGCTAGATTCGTCATTTTCCCTCCCATGTTTTATTTAGAAATTTAGGAATATACATCCCTTAATTAAAAATGATACACTCTGACTCACATTATGCATTAATAGAAACTGCTGCATACCTTAGAATGTAATAGGACGCATAGTAAATTAGGCTCTTTTTTGTTGTATGTCCATAAACGTAAAATTAAGTCATGAAACATTAGTGTCACCCATGACCTTTTGGTCTAGTGGTATGGTGCCTTTCCTTACAAATGTAAGGTTATAGGTTCAAATCCTTGCAAATACAAGGTGATGTGGAATAAAGGTGTAATAAAAAAATTTGCCGTTCAAAAAAAAATGAAACATTAGTGTCCCGCCCTGTTCGATAAGGTAAAAAAAAAAAAAGGTTTATTGGACAACATAATGACACATTTTAAGGCCCTCAATTGCTGAAATATTATGAAAAATGAGAGACGTATCATATTAACAAATATTACTTTTCTACTTTGATACCAAGAGTATTCATATTTGGTTCTCCATATTTATGTGAGACAAACTTTCATATTTTGATAATGGGAATATTCTATAAAAATAGTAATCAGGTTTTAACTCCTAAAAATATTTATTCTAATTAAGTCATTTAAATTTACTTTATGTTCTAATTTATATAGTTTACCTGAATAGCAGGTAACCATAATTTATTTAGTTATTTTTTTAAACCTGTTGACATAATTATGATTTTAATTAATTAATATGCTTCGAATCACTCTACAAGTTCCCAATACTTGCATTCATCAATATGCTTCCAATCTGTATGTTCTTCAATGAATTTATAAATCAATTCATCTTAATTTAGTTTGGTTCTTCGATCGTCTACTTGTGTTTCTAAATGTAGAGATGCCTAATATTGTTGTAGAATGTTGGCTAAGAAATATGGTGCGAGTAAAAGACACAGGCCCTTAATCGTGTGAGCATATTAAGAAGAAAAATTAAAATTAACACTAATTTTGATAATCATGTGATGGTTAGCATATTTAAAAACCCCATTGATAAATTGATCATATAAATATAATGGTTACTCTTGTCAAAAAAAATATAATGGTTACTGTGAAATTATCATTTTGAACTAATCTCTACCGGTAAAAAATTTATTATCAGTTAACTATTTTTCGCAATTTTATAAAAATTTTAATAATTTTTCAAATTTTAAACACTAATTTTAAATTTTTTTTTTTTGCCATTTTAGTTTTTTTACGTATTTTTCATTTATATTTTCACAATTCTTAAAAAACATTTTGCAATTTTTAAATACATATTGGCCCTTATAAGCCATGTCGAACATATTTAAAAAAAAGAAAAAAAACTAAATAAATGGCAAGTAAGTAGGATTGATGACCTTCTATTTGGGTAAAATATCTATGATTGGAACACCCAAAGTAACTTTAGTGACTTGATTGAAACAATTTTTTATGAGTGACCAAATTAGAACAATACTGAAACTCAGTGGCGAAGCTTGACCCGAAGGTTCGGGGGGTCGAAAATCACCGGGGGTCGGAAGTCACTAGTTTCGGGGGGGTTGAAACCCTATATTTTCAAAATTTTCTATACGAATACTATATAATCGGAACTTCTGCGCGAAAATTCGGGGGGGTCGGCCGCCCCCTCCCGCCCCAACAATGCTGCGCCCTGCTGAAACTTGGTTACTCCCTCCGTCCCAATTTAAATGTCCTAGTTCAAAAAACACACATTTTAAGAAATATTTTGTTTGTATGTGGTAAAATATCCTTAAAAGTGGTGATTGTGTTTTGTCTTTTATGGGCAAAAGTGGAAATTACATTTCTATTTTTGGAAAGAGACATTTAATTTGGGACAAACTAAAAAGGAAAGTAGGACATTTAAATTGGGACGGATGGAGTACTATTTAACAAAGTTACCCCGATAATTGGTGAGATAAGACTTAGAGGCCATAAGGTCTGGGTTCGAATCTCACAAAGGGGGTTTTTCTCATAATTATGAGTTTCCTCCTGAATTGGTGACTTGATGGTGGAATATGATCGCGTGGCAATACTGGTAGCACGATGATACTCAGTGTTCCGTGAGTGATTCCAAATTTGTTGGCCGTTCAAAAAAGTAAATTCGAAAAAAAACATTAAAAAATACGGAGCATACCGTACGGAATGGTGATTGGTGATAATGCATTTATTAAAGTAAGTACTTTTATTTTTAAAAAATTAGAAAGATGGTAACCAGAGTAATAATATTATTCCATTTGTGTGGTGCATGAAATATTTTATTAATATAAATAAAAAACATAAAAATTAATAGGGCGCGAGGAAAGCAGAATGAAAACGACAGGAATTTTCATGAGTTTGTTTTAAAATATTATTTATTTTCTATATACTCCGTCAAGTTAAAAAATATAAAAATGAATGCCCCCAATACACGTTTCCTCTCTATACTGTTCAGCCTCAAATGGCATATATTACCAAGTTGCCACTTTGAGTTATGATAGTCACCCGCCTATGTTTTTCATAGAGACGTGACCTTCAAGTCTTTTACATATCATTACTAAAAAAAAAAAAAATTTAAGACATCAAATCGAGCTTTTTTTTTTTCAGTTTCTAGTTTACCTGTTTAGACGATTAAAAAAACACACAATGATTTTTAGGATCATGTTGTGCTAAAACGGTTTGAAGTCTCACACTTCATAAATTCATAATACGTAAACTATGAATCTATGATAAATACGAACATTCTCTCTCTCCCTGTGTGTGCATAACCTTATGTGCATGTGTGTATATTTGTGTACTGAACTTGTTCAAATGTCTAAGGTAACATTTACATTTGTTGTCCAATTTGATACTTCATATACATTTTTCATACGTTAACACTTTCTGTATTTTTTTTATGTTTTATGTATGAGGTATTGGCAATGGGCGAATAGCTGGACTTGTAGCTAGGTTGGGCTTGTAGATGCATTGTGTTCCTGGTTGTAGCTGGTCTGTTGCTGTAATGGGCTCCTGATATTTAAAGACATTATTATGGACTCATACAACATGGTCCATCAAGATAAAGACGTCTGGCCCATGGTTGTAACACCCTGAAAATCAGTCTCGCTTATTATGTTATTTGACATGATTAACCAATAACAAAAGGAATTAACTAATAGAGCGAACGTTCTATCAGCAAATAAAGCAAGACTTTGTTATAATAGGAATGTAACCCCGTTAGGTTTTCTCATCTAAATGGGGCTAAAACCCAATACAAGAGACTAAACTAGTTAGTCATTTAATCTAATAAACATGGAAATGGAACTTGAGGGACTAAGTATGTCAATTGACCAAAGTGCTAATAGGGTTAAATAAAGAAAAAGAGAAAGAAATCATTCTCCACACCAAAACACACACACTAATCACAATCTCAAGAACAAGCCCTAATCCAAGCCAAACCAAAGGGGAAATTGATGCATTAACCAGAAACGGACCATCTAAGGTCAAATAAACCCCAAGGTACCTTTTATTTGGTAGAATTTGATGTTATATTCGTTTTTTATTTTGATGAAAATCTAGGGTTTTGATAAAAACGTAAGATTTTTGGTTGTTAGGGTTTTCTCTAGCTTTAGGGAGCCTCACTCATGTCTGATTTGGTTATGAATGACATTTTATATGTGTAATTGATTATATTCATATGATTATGTTAATATGTAAATTTGGGGTTGAACTTTGTGACACCCGGCAACTTCCGATCTACACTGACGTGATTTTTATGATTTAAAAATAAATATTTATTTCAAATATTGTTAATTATTAAGTTTCGGAAGTTAACTGATCGTTTTAACAATGGAAACTGCAACCGATTTAATTAACGCGATGTCAACGCGTGCGTCGAACGCACGTGCCAGTCGACGAAAATATATATATTTTCACTCGGTTTTATTATTATTTTTAATCACGAACAAAACCGATTAGTTTTTGTAGCAAGTTATCAAGCCTAAAATAAAACCGAAGCATTTTACGTTTAATCGGGTTCGTATACGGGATATAACCTACCAACCTAACCCTACTATAAACCAACATAATCCTCTCATCATCTTCATTTCCCAGCCGCTATACACCCTCTCTCTCTAGAATCACTGCAGCTCCCTCTTTCTCTAACCATCTCTCTCGCAACTCTCTCTCTCTCTTCCCCTTTTAGTTGCAGCCGGCCACCGCCCATCATGGTGGTGGCGGCGCTCGTTTCTCCAGGCAAAAAAGAGGGCAGTGGTGGCAGTGGTGGTTAGCAGAGGTGGTGCTCGGTGGTGATTCAGGGGGTTCTCGTATGTTTTTGGGGGTCCGATTGAGGCTGTGGTGGTTGTGGCTCACAAGGTGGTTGCAGGTGTAAGTTGGCCGGTGGTGTACAGGTCCGGTGGAGAGGGTTTGAAGGTCGATGGTGGTGGGATCGAGTAGTGGTGGTGTTTGGCCGATGATGGTGGTGGTTCAAGGAAGAAGGGGCGGCGGCGCTGGGTGGTTCTTGGTGGTGGTTGGCTGAGATGGTGTGTGGTTGGTGTTTCAGGTCTGTCCGGGTTTGGTTTTGGTTGGGTCCGGTTGGTCTCAGGTCTGGCTCAGGTCAACGAGTCAGATCTGCTCGGGTCTCGAGTTCCGGTTCAGATCTGGTCAGCCTTGGCTTCTGGCTTGTTTGGTGGTTCGGTTTAGATCTCGGGTCAAGTCAAGTTCGTGTTCGTTTGGTCTCGGGTCAGCGGGTTAGATCTGGGTTCGGGTCAAAGTTTGGTGGTTTTGGTGTTCGGGTCAGATTCGGTGCGAGATCAGGTTCGGTACGGGTCTTGTTCGGGTCAGATCTGGATGGTCAAGCCTCGGTCAACACGCGGTCAAAGCTGGTCAAACTTTGGTTCCGGTCTACACGTAGTTCGAGGTGGCTCCGGGTTACGCGCGTACGAGCCGGTATACTTAAATTCGTATTTGTTATTTTTGTTGTGGATACTATATCTTTATAAATATGTTGATATTCGTAAAATAGTTTTGACTCGCGAACGAACCGAATAATAATAATAAACGGTAACTATATATTATGTCGGACGATTGGTATTGGATATAAAAGGCGTGACTTATAAAAATCGTCATTGGACTAAATTGGTTGGACTATAATATATATATTGTTGCGTTTTTTATATAGATGAGTATAGTTTATATATAAATGTCGTCGAGACGTATAAATTGATATGATAAATAATCGGATTTGAAGTCTTGTATTGTATATTGATTTTTGGGAAAATTGTAGGCGACTGTGTGTTGCTGGTTTATACAAAACAGTGGAAACTCTGCCGAAATTTCTACAAAATTATAAGTATAAACGGGATGATATTTAATGTATATTTCATTATAATAATCTTCCAAATATTTTAACAAATGTAGTTTTCAACAAAATCGCAATGTTTCGACAATTGCTTTATTTCAACATTTAAAGATAAACGCCGAACAATATTTCCAAAACAATTACATATTATTTACTAAGCGTCATTGTCAATCTTCAAAGATTTTGGTAACTAAAACATTCCTATTTAAACGGTTTTGAATTACAAAACGCTCGACATATTTGAGAATGATTTATACAAAAGTTTATGTTTCGAAACCTTAAAGGATCGCGGATTTTGGAGAAGAAGCGACATTGTTATTGATCGTTTTAAATAACTATACTTATATTTTTATCAAAGGGTATTTTCCTAAAATATAATTATAAGAAGAGTTTTGACTCATGATAAGTTATACGTTTTCATAATAATAGTCCAACGTGGTTTATACACGAACGGTAACAAGTGATTAACTTGAGTATTAAGTCGCATAAAACATATTTAAGTCACGGTCGGTTGTCGAGTTAAGGCATATTAGTACTCGAGTTAATACCCGCGAATCTAGATAGTGGGATAAACTATCTTTTAGCGGATATAGGCTAGGCTTATATGTGTTAGACTTTAAGGTGTCCTTTGTTGGTTATAGGGCACGAGGAAGTCGGTCAAAGCTTCGGGCTTGTTTGCTAGCTTAGCAAGGAGGTTAAGGTTGCGTTCATGACTCCACTTTTTTACTGTTTTATAAATGTTTTCGGGGTGGAAGACATGCTTCTTTTATGAAAACCTGAGGAATTCCAAACGAACAAGTCTTTGAAAAATGAAATGGGTGCGTGAGTGTCACGACCTACTTTTTACGGGTTTTACTTTCGGGGAAGGAACATGTTACATTCTTACTTACGAAAGGTCATGTTATACTATGGTTACTTTACAATTACTATACGGCTTTTTTCGGAAAGTCCCAGGGGGAAACCATGAATGTGCGGGAATGCACAGCGGGGGGGGAATGTGGAGAGATCTATTGGGCCTCACAAACCCCACTCGACGGCGGGGCCGGGCGGGTGCATATTGTCCTTAATATTCGGGTTACCGAGGCATCGGTTAGCCCAGTCAGTCTGGGCTGGTTTCATCTTCTTGTCCGTGTTTAGTAATGGTTCCCAACCGTAGTAGTAAAAACACTTAACGTCTAGCTAACGTTCTTATAACCTAGTAATAACGGATATGATCTTTGGAACTTATAACAACTCTTTTGTAAAACTTATGAACTCACCGACTTTATGTTGACTTTTTAATGTGTCTTTCAGGTTTAAACTTTGGTAACGACACGGTTGGAGTAGGTGACAGTTTGGGATCGGGGATCCTAGAGGTTAGAATTGGCGTTCAGGAAACCAAGGTCTTAGAAGCATCTTTCCGCTGCGCTGGCAAAGGCACCAAACGTCACAACCGACGAGGGGAAAAGTCGGGTGTGACAAACTTCTAGGTTGAAACCACATACGTCTATCTTGGTGATTATTTGGAGTTGTTATAATGAGAAATTTAGGCAAAAATGTCTAAATAACATATTATGATGTCAATTAGACAAATGGCTATGCTTTGGCTAATCTTGGATTTTAGAAACTAAATAAATTGGTGGATGCACAATAAGTGTTTGATAAAATGCCAATTTGGTGAAAACTAGTGAAACTAAGGAATTTGGGGACATGTGAAAGTTAACCTTGTGTGGAATGTTAACTAAATGATAAAGTAAGTTAATTACATGTTCTATATAAGAAAACGGCTCTTGAAGAGCTAGAATTAAAAATGAATACATGATGCCATGGATAGTGAAAGAATCCCATATTATGTATTCTAACAAAACAAGGTTTGACATTTCCCTAAGTTTGGTACAAGAACTAGGGATCAAACAGGTCAAACGGATGCAAGCTTAATGCGTAAGGAAGCAAGAACGGATGCATGGTAAGTGTTACGTTATTATACTAAAGATCATGATTTATGCATAGCGTGTTAATTGTTTTGACCTAGTTATGGGATAAAGGTACGGACCCCAAGTGGTGAAAAACTACTAAGGGGTCTAATGGGTGAATTTATGTATAAACTCGTTTTATGACAATCAATGAGGAGACATGTGCACCCATGAAATGAAATTTACTAAACGAGTTCAATCTTGAAAAGTCATGTTGTAACTTGGTTATGACAATTAGAGGGCCAATATTTTGAACAGGCAAAACACATTAAGCGGTTTCAATCATGTTAGATTAGGATGAATGTAGTTTTAGTAAGCAACAAAGTCAAATGTTGCATCCGAAGTGTGTATTTTTTAGACGGGTCAAGTGGTGATGTCCTCGTCATTGGATCCGACATTTAATGCTTGTATATCAAGCATTTAGGTTCAAAAGATATAAATGGGTCAAATGGTGATGCGTCACCATTTGTATCTTAAAATCTAATGTGTGTCAAGGAGGTTAATCCACAGGTAATCATTGTGGAATGGGGCACATGATGCCAAGGATTATGGAAGGGAATATCAAGGTTTGGGAATGGAATCATGTTATCTGGTAAGTCTGTATTTAAATAAATGCCTTGGTCGAAGTAGTATGTGCACTAAGACCACTCACATGAAGTGAGGGTGCCAAATTGTAAGTTATTCTAATTACACTTAATGCGTGCTAATGCACTTAGAAATGACTACATTAGTGAAATCTTGGGAAAGGTAAAAATCTAAGTTCGTAAGGTCTTAGAGGGTTCCAAACAAGTCATTGAGTCGAAAACAATGGATTTAAATCGAGTAGTGTCGCCACGGGTGGCTAAATTTGATTTTTTGCCTATAAGGGTGTTCTAGGAATTTTAAAGACTTACTAAAGGCTAAATCTATAAACCGAGTCATAATAAGCAAATCGGACGATGGCCTTTGGCAGGCCTAGATTAAAATCGGTTCACCGACCTTATTATTGTGTGTTATAAATAGCCTTTATTGTTATTTTTTATTGATTCGGTTGTCTAGATCTTTCTTTGAGTCTCTCGTTTCTCTCAAACGCTCTCATCTAGGTCGTAGTAGTTTTAGGCTTTTCTATTCGTTTATAGTTACAATAAGATACAACTTGTATCTGTTGTAGTATAGAAGATCCTTAAGGTTTCAGTTGATCGTTAGATTTGTGAAAGAGTGTTGTGTTTTTTGGGACTTTGTTACAGGTCTATGGATTATAAATAGATCTGGTGTCTTGATTGTTTCTTGTATTTTGGTTTTATTTCCTTGTTGAACAAAGTCTTGTTTTTCTGTTTCTTAAGCTGAACCATGTTTTGTAACATGGTATCAGAGCTCTATATTCGCTCTTGGGTGTAGATCTGGTTATTGGGGTTCTACTTCCGTTGCATATTCTGGATCTTGGATCAGATCTTAATATTCTTGGAAATATGTGGAGTTTTCTTTGCTTTAGGAAACGACAACTGTTACAAAAGGAAACCCTAGTTAGGGTTTGTTCTCTGGTGATTAGCGAAAGCTTTTTCTTGTATTATTTTCTACCACTGGTCTGTAACCCTAAGTGAAGGTTACAATCAATGGTTCTTGGGATTGGAGCTTGCAACTAGTGAGATTGTTCCTTATTTTTGCTCTTTTCTTTTTTGTTTTGGGAGCACCTAGCCGGGTTAGGGGTACCGACATTGGTTCATCAATCTGGTTTTTTTTGTTGCATCTATGATCTTGCTTGTTTAGTTTCCTTGTCGTTTGATATGTTTTGTGCTTTTATCTTTGTTTACTCTGTGCTTGTTTTTTCCAGTTTATTATGAGTGCTTGGTGTGTGTTTTAGACCTAGGTAAGGGCCCTCGTGTTAATACTTGTCCTATCACCATTGAGTGACGATCCAGGAATTTGGAACCCTGGCACGACTTCACCCTATGTGTGCTTATGTGGTTTATTATTGTTTCTGATTAGTAGTTGTTCTGTTTTAGTGTTGTCATTATAGGGGATGTTGTTGTTGTTAATCCTCCTGGTGGGAATATCAATGATGGTGGTAATGGTAATGTTACTATGGTAAGTAAATTGGATGCTAGTGATCCATTTTACTTACACTCTAGTGATTCCGCAAATCTGAATATAATAACTATAAAACTTAAGGGAACAGAAAACTACACCGTGTGGTCTAATGCACTTCAATTGACTTTACAAGTGAAAAACAAATGGGGTTTTATTGATAAGTCGTGTATTAGGTCTGTTGAGGATGATGTGTTAGCTAAACAATAGGATAGGTGTAATTCTATTATCCTAACTTGGAGTTTAAATTCTATAAGTGATGATTGTATATGGGTCATGTGTTCTCCAAACTTGCTTGTGATGTGTGGAGTGAGTTAAAAGAAACCTATGATAAAATTAATAGTTCTGTGGTGTTTAATTTGTATCAAAAAATAAATTCATTTAGTCAAAATGGCTCTTCTGTTTCTGTGTACTATCATAGGCTAAATATAATATGGAAACAAATGGATCAAATTTTACAACTACTTCTTATTCTTGCAATGCTGCTGAAGAGTTTAATGATTTTAGTAACATGATTAAGTTGATGCAGTTTTTAATGGGCTTAGACAATGTGTATTAAAGTGTAAGAACCATACTATTAATTAAAGATAATTTACCTTCTGTTAATGAGGCATTTGCTATCATTTATGGAGAGGAATCTCATAGAAATACAAGTAGTTCAAGTAAAAGAAAATCAATCATTTGCTTTGTTTCAAAAAACTTCACAACCTCTTGATTTCAAAAGGAATAATAAGGTTTCCAATCAAAATTTAAAATGTACACATTGTAATAAAGTAAGTCATTCCGTTAAAAAAATGTTTTCAAATTATTAGGTATCCCTCTTGGATGAAGCCAAGAGGGTGGTCAAGGAAAGAAGGTGGTTGTTAATAATAGTGTTTCTAATAGTTCTGATAGTGCTGTAAAATCTTTAATTGTTGATCAAATAAATAGATTGTTGAGTTTTATTAGGTGATAAAAGTGAAAATCAAACAAGCTGCAATATTGCAAGTACTAGTTTAAATCTTTTTTGTGCTAGTGTGATGTATAAACCTGTCTTTTGGTTTGTAAGTGAGTTTAACAAAAAGGGTTTGTGGGTTGGATAACAGATTATGGAGCTAAACAATATATGGTTAGGCCTGTAAACGAACCGAACGTTCATGAACTGTTCGTGAACTGTTCGGCGGGAAGTTCGTTATGTTCGTTTATTTAAATAAATGAACGAACACGAACACAATTTTTTGTTCGTTTAGTTAAACGAACGAACATGAACACACGTTGTGTTCGTTCATTTATGTTCATGAACGTTCATTTATGTTCGTTTATGTTCGTTTATTTTTGTTCGTTTATGTTCATTTAATTAAACTTAACTTTATTTTTATTATTTATTTCCTTTTGTTAAGTAACCTTAATTTATATGTTCTAAAAACTTAAACCTAACCCTAACATTCTAAACATATCACTTATCAGCCGCTCTCCACACTTCACAGCAGCTATCCACCCTAACCATAACGTTCATTTATGTTCATTGAATCATTATTAATTGTTTTTGTTTGTGTTTGTTTATATTCATTTGTGTTCGTTTATATTGATCATTTGTGTTCGTTTATGTTCATGAACTGTTCGTATAGGTTTAAATGAACAAACATAAACGAACACGAACACGACAAATTTCTTAATGAACGAACACGAACACAAAAATGTGTTCGATTATGTGTTCGTGTTCATGTTCGTGTTCGGTTAAAGTTAAATGAACAAACACGAACACGCCTGTGTTCGTGTTCGTTCGGTTCGTTTACAGCCCTATATATGGTTAAAGATGATAAAAGTTTAAGTGAGTGTATAAATGTTTCAGATCTTAACATTAGAGGTTAAACATCCTAATGGGACAGATGCTCTTGTAACCAAAATAGGGAACATTAACTTAGCTAAAAATGTTGTATTAAAAGATGTGTTTGTTGTTCCAGAATAGTGTGTAAATCTAATTTCTATACATAAACTAGCTAAGGATAATAAATTATACATTGGTTTTGATGATAACAATTATTATATTCAGGCCTTTATCGCCAAGAAAGTCATGGTGACTGATAGTCAAGTGGATGGATTGTAGTAGTCTGATAAATTCTGTGATTTCTAGCAAGGTGTGTTATAATAGTTCTACTATGTTTGATTTATGCATGATATATAGGTTAGGTCACCCATGTGATAATGTATAAAAAATGTTTTAAACAAAGGTTAAATATAGGAATTGTTAGTTCTAATAGTCCTTGTGAAATCTGTCAAAAGGCTAAATAGCATAAGGAACCTTTTCCCTTAAGTGAGCATAAGGTCTAAGGCCATGGGTGACCTTGTTCATATTGATGTTTGGCCGGCCCAGATTAAAAGAGGTTCACCGACCTTATTGTTGGGTGTTATAAATAGCCTTTATTGAATTTTTTTTATTCATTCAGTTGTCTAGATTTTTTCTTTGAGTCTCCCCTTTCTCTCAAACGTCTCATCTAGGCTGTTGCAGTTTTAAGGTTTTCTATCCGTTTATAGTTACAATCAGCTACATCTTGTAGCTGTTGTAGTATAGAAGATCAGTAAGGTTTCTGTTGATCGTTAGATTGTGAAAGAGTGTTGTATTTGTTTTGGGGTCGGTGGTCCAGTGGCAAGGCAAAACCTTAAACATGAGGTCATAAGTTCAAGTCTCACAAGGAGTAAAAAATCCGTCGTTCAAAAAAAATAGCTAGCTTAAGGAATAATATTTTAAAGCTAAGGCTTTAAGCCTCCGATTCAATAGTCTCTAAGTTTTAAGAGAAAAAAAAAACTTTGAGTTAATAGCCAAAATCGTCCTAAGGTTTGGTCACTTTTACCACTTCAGTCCAAAAACCCAAACCTTTTTACATATGGCTCCTTCTGTTTTATTATTTTTTGCTAAATTGTCCCTGGCACTACCCAGTTAACTTATCTCGTTAACTCTGGGGGCATTTTTGTCTTTTGGGGTTCCACCCTTTTAAAACCCCTCTTCTTCCTCAGATCTGATCAGAAGAAGACACCAACGAAGAAGAAGACGACCAAATGCACAGGTGAACCACCACCGAACACCACCAACACCACCATATCACATCCATCAAACACCCAACCCGAGTTAACCAGATCTGACCAAAAACCAACCCAACCCGAGCCACTACTCATAATCGTAAAAGGCAGCCGAGAGTAAACCAACCGACACCCTACCTGAAACCACACCACCCGACATCACCCAAACCAACAACCATACCAAACCCACCATAGCTGTCGGAATCACCACCACCTGCATCACCATCCAATCGGGCCACTAAAAACCTGTCGGGCCGACCCCATATCCACCAAAATCACGACCCAGCCAAAAACCCCAAGAATCGGCGTTGCCACCACATGAACAAACCACCGTCCAAACAACCACCATCGGCCTTCACAAAAGTGACCAAACCTCAGGGGACGATTTTGGCTATTAACTCAAAAAACTTTATATATAGTATTTTTGTATTAAGGTCTTTGATGTAATTTCTAATGTACATCTGGATTCCGTTTTCAGGATTTAGAATTTTTATTCTTACAATTTGTGGCCAGTTCTGCGATTTCTCGATAAACGAGAAAACATTACATCAATGAAGGAATGCAAGTGTAGTTTTCACCAATAGAGATCCATGATCTGGATAGAGTCCCCGGAATAGTACGCGCGCTAGCGTGCTACGGCTTACGCAGTTGATCGGATCAGATAGCCCTTCGGGCAACCAACCAAACCCGACACATCAAATTCCATTCCGATCAACAACTATTTAGTCAGATATTTCTATGGTATGTAAGTGTTATTTATTATACTAATCATACAAATAGTTATGTCTTTCAATATACTGTCTTGTTCACGGTTTTTGTTGTTTTTTCCTTTTTTTTTGAAATGGGCCCATTTTAGTATACACTTAACGCCCCCCACAAAGATTAAGCCAAAGCTGCCCTATATAATTGTATCATAGACTCTTTTTACGTAATCGGAGACATGATCAAATAATATAAATCAAAATCAGATATGAGGAGATAAAAGATAATCAGAACTATCATATAAGAAAACTTATAACTATTTTGAGTAATAAGATAAATAAAATACGTATTTTTAGTACACAAACTCTCATCAGTTTAGAAAGACACCTCATACTTTGACTCTTTCATTGCTACAAACAAAGAAGGGGCCTCTCTTACAAGAGATCATAGTGGCTTGGAGGTCCAAAATTTTAAACAGCGTGTCATATCGTTCTAAACGATAGCCATTTCAAAAATTCATTTATCCTTATAATAATAAACCATTTGAAACCTTCACCTCACATACCACTTTTACAAAAAACAACACAACAACAACAACAACCATATCCAATAAAATCTCACAATAGCAAAGCACCACTTTTACAAAAAATATATAATAATAATAATAATAATAAAATAATATGCGAGTGTGTTAATATATGATGGGTTTGATTTGCAGGTTTTGGACTAGTTCGGGCAACGACCAAACCAAAGCAAACCAATGCCACATCATCTCCTTCAATGGTTTTATGATTTTAGAAAGAAGGTTTTGAATTTCAAACCGCAATGTTAAACCATCATTGTGGATACTCTAAGACCACTCAAAAGCGACCCTCTCTCCCGCCCCCTTTCGCATGTTCTTCGTTCATATCTGCAAGCCTCCCTTGGAGACGGATTTCACTCTCCCTCTGTCTTCATGATCACGTCAAAACTTGTCCCTCTTCCCTCTTCTATTCTCTTCCATGCTAACCACAGATATCTTCCACCTCACAACGTTTTCTTTTTCTTATGGGCTGTTTGTTTTTTGCTAGTAGAAGTACTTCCTGACCTCTTTTGTCTGCGTCGCGCAGACGTTGTGGCTCTGCAGTCCGTTTGTTTTTGGAAGACATACCTGAAAAAAGGTCTGCCCTTCCTCTTCTC
>JAUTDX010005260.1:0-18183 GCA_030844895.1 Ambrosia x helenae | reverse complement strand
CTACATGTCGAATTGTAACGGATCTACATGTCGAGTTTGTGTTTTTGGTTTGTTTTGATCATGTACTCTAATGTTATTGTACTCGGGGTATGTTTGGTTTAGCTTGTTATTATAGTTTCTAGAAAACTTGATTTTCGTACTAGTAGTATATAAAAGATAATAATATTCTCCTCAACAATCACTCCTAATATCACTCCTATAGTTAATGTGTATTGTTAATGTATAGTCAAATACTGTTATGACTTTCCTTTTATTGCTTGTAATTTTGTAATTATATTTAATAGAAATCATCTCTCACAATCATCAATGAGAGAATTACTTGATCACATGGTATCAGCCTAACTTGTACCAAGATCCTATCTCTTGTCCTCTTCCTCTTTCCCTTTCCTGTTCCCCTGCTTCCGTGCGCCTGCCATTCTGTTCTGCCTCTGCAGACTTTGCTTTTTCCTTTGCTCATCTCCTTTATCATGACAACTCCTAACACACCCGACACTGTCCTTCCCGCCATGACCGCTTCTCTTCACTATATCACTGTCAAACTTTCCTCCTCCCAACTACCTCATATGGCACAATCAAATCCTACCCCTTCTTGCAAACCAAAAACTTCTTGGCCATGTTGATGGTCGCTTTCTCCTCACCAAAATCATCACCGTAGTTAGACTCTAAAGACCAACCAAACCCCTCCTATCAGTCTTGGTTCTTCAATGATCAACAAACCATACTCATTCTTAATGCTTCTCTCACAGAAGAAGCCGTTGCTGAGATTCTCGGACTCACTTCAGCCCGTGTGAAATCTGGCTCGCACTCGAAGCCGCTTACAGCAACTCCTCTCTCGAACGAATGCATCTCCTTCGGGACTCGCTTCGTCAGGTTACAAAGGGCTCTTCCACTGTCGCTGAATATGGAAGAAAATTTAAAGCCCTCTGTGATCAATTGTCCGCCATCGGTCATCCGGTAAGTGATACGGACAAAACTCATTGGTTTCTTTGCGGCCTTGGCTCCACTTTGAGAGCTGGTCTACGGCCATCCGAACGGCCCGTGACCCGCTCCCCTTTCGTGAACTTCTAACCAAGGCTGAAAAGCCAAGAACAGTTTCTCCTCAGCCTTCACCCTCCCATGGTCTTGTGTTTCTCTCGCCCCACTACTTCCACTATTTTAGGGTATTTGATGCTGATTGGGCACGTTGTATTGAAACTCGTCGTTCTACGTATGGATATTCTATCTTTCTAGGTGGTAACTTAGTCTCATGGAGTGCCAAGAAGCAACCAACCGTGGCACGTTCAAGTTGTGTTGTGAATCGGAGTACAGGGCAATGGCAAATGCAGCTGCTGAAATTGTGTGGTTAACTCACTTGCTAAAGGAACTTCATGCTCTTCCACCGTCACGGCCTACTCTCTTGTGTGATAACAAAAGTGCTCTCTTTATGAGTCACAATCCAGTGTCAAACAAACGAGCTAAACACATTGATCTCGACTACCACTTTGTTCGGGAACTCGTTATGTCTGGTAAACTTCATACCAAGTTCGTTCCAACCAAGCTTCACTTGCGGATATCTTCACGAAAGACTTGCCGCGGCCTCAATTTGAGCATTTTCGGGATCTCCTTCGTGTTCACCCGCCACCGTTTCGCTTGAAGGGGGATAAAAGATAATAATATTCTCCTCAACAATCACTCCTAATATCACTCCTATAGTTAATGTGTATTGTTAATGTATAGTCAAATACTGTTAATGACTTTCCTTTTTATTTGCTTGTAATTTTGTATTTAATAGAAATCAATCTCTCACAATCATCATGAGAGAATTACTTGATCACAGTATATAATAACTCCGGCCTTTAAGAAAGGTGTACACAATTATTTTAACACGTAAAAAATAAACATTTGCGCTTAAGTTACATTTAATGATATATTTAGAAGTAGGAATATATATTAAAGTAGACGACAAATGTGTCGTTTACTCGTTTGGCTAGCAGACAAATTAATCTTTTTACGTAGAGGGGGGGGGGGGGGGTGTTTGTTAACTTTAAAGGAATGAGGAATGGATAATATCCCAACATTAAGTGTTTGGTTATTATCTATGGGTTTAGACCTCCAAACAAGGACCCTAGGTTTATATATCTTCGTTTCCTAACAAGTCCTCAGTCCTCACATATAGTATTAAAACCAGCACATACGTTTTTGGAACAAGCACATGCACAACCACCATAAAACAAGTTCAAAACTAGTACTTACATAACCAACAGATTCGAAACCAGCACATACGGTTTTAGAGTGCTACTTCAGTATTTGTAAAAATATCATTCAATACACATACACATACAAACACACGAGTGGGGCTCGCGCGATAAAGCGGGGGAAGACAAACATTTTGTAATTATGTAACATATTTTTTTTTTAAAAAAGCCATAGTAATATCATACTCAAATTATAGAGAATAAAATGCTTATTTTTACGGTATAAGTTTTTTTTTTAAGTATTAATGTATGGAAAACGTTATGGCTATTTAAAAATCATGGAGTAGTTGGTTTAAAAGTTAACAATGTGTTCTAAAAGTTGTATTACTTAAGTCTTGAATTATATAAAATTAATTTTTTACATATGCATAACAGTTGGCTGCATTTTTTCTTTTTTCTATAATAACTATAATAACATCTACTATGTAATAAACAAAATGAACTAGTATTTTGTTCGTGGGCGTTGCCCTACGAACCTGCATGTAAACCATAGAAAGAATACCGAGTTCATCTACGACCTGTGCGTTGCGACGAACATAGCAAAATATTAAATCATATTTGTTTAGTATTTTTTTCTCAAAATAAAATATTTAAATCATATTTATTTAGTATTTTTTTTTCTCAAAAAAAAATAATAGAAAAAAAAATAATAGTCATTTTTTTGTGTTTTATCTCCTACTAAATAAAAATATTAAATCATATTTATTTAGTATTTTTTTTTCAACTATTTATTTTATTTTTTCAGTTATTATTAACAATTTGATTTTTATCAATTCAACTCCGTATACTACACAAATTTCTAAACTAATAATAAATAACAAACAAAGTAAAATGTTATAATTAGCAAACAATACATTAATGTTTTTTAAACCAATTACATTCCATTTATTTAACTAGTGTAAGACATAGGTTATTAACCTATACAATACATGGGTTTTTTTTTAAAGATATAATTATTATTACTTAGAATATAAAAATACATTTGTTCAACTCGTGTGATAGGCGAGGTTGTAACCTAGGGATGACCATTTGTACCGAATACAAGTACTATACCGATAGATTCAGTACTGTATTTGATACCCACTTTTTCAACAATTCGGTTTTGGCCATATTCGATACCGATACAACATAGAGGGAACACGTTGGAATGAATACCAGTACCGTACCGAAAGATTCAGTATGGTATTTGGTATCCACTTTTTTGAAAATTCGGTGTCGATACCGATACGGTACCGATCTCATCCCTATACACATACATACACTTAACATACACATCACATACAAAATACTACACCTACATACACGTACATGGGTAGGTTGGTGGGTCACTTTTCAATAGCGTATCTAGAAGAAAAGTCGAGGGTCAATACGGGCTACTTGTTTTTGTTCAGAAATAGTTGATAGAAAAAAATTGCACAAGAAATGACTTCGCAAAGAAAGTTGAGGGTAACACCTGCTAACTACTACCCCTCAATCTTTTCTAGATCCGTCAATGTTTTTTTCCTAAAAAAAACCCGAATAACCCGAAATGAAACACCCCTATAATTTAAAGTCAATTTTTATTCGCACGGTTAGGGAAGTAGTTTTAATTTATTTGGAAAGTTGGTTATACAAGAAGAAAAAGATACAAGATTCTTTCCTTATTTGAATGATTAATGTTGTGAAACTAAAAACTAAAATCACACAGGAGAAGGTTAAGAGAGACAGGAGCCGTGTAATTGACTTTATTGAACCCCACGTCCTGTCGATTTGTCCCCACCTTACGGCTCACCTCAGTCTTCATCTCGTGTCTCCCCGACAATTTAAAGTCTTCGAGATATTTACGATCCACCATCACCCCACGTATCATTTACTTGCTAAATAATTTTTCCCTTCATTAAGGGTTAAATACACTTAATTGTAATTTAATGCTTATTATATTGTTGCATGTGAAAAAAGTATTATTTTTTCTTTACTTTTTTTTTTAACGGCCAACTAAACAACGCCGGGTACTTCATACGCGGCCCCCCAGTGGCAAAGACAGGGGCACAGCCCGGCCCACCCCGGACGCACGAAGCCCCTAGCCCGCCCGACTGCCCGCTTCCAGGGAAAACCCGACCCACATACTCGTCGAAGGCACGACAGTAGTGAACCGGTAAAACCTGGCGAGATCAGGACTCGAACTCATGACCATAGGCCATGAGTCATCCATCATTTTCTCATTATGTCTTTCGTGGGAATCGAACATGAGACCTCCAAGAGAGATCTCTGGTCCATTCACCAACTGAGCTACCCGTGAAGGACTAATTTTTTCTTTACTTGATGCTGATTATGCAAATAATCACATATAAAATGATGTTACTACATATTGTTTTGATTAAACAGGGGTGTATACAGTTAAATAATTGTTTAATTAATCTGGTTATCTAATTTTGTTTTCTTTAGTCCTATAATAATTAGAATTGTTTAATAATATCGGGCTAGTTTGATATGACACGACTATGGCACTTTTCTAATGAAACTAGTGCAATACCATGCATCAAATGGAGAATTTGCTATTCTTTAATGAATTTTTCTAATGCAGTTAGGTTCAAATTGAAGTTAATTTAGTTAATTGCATATATTAATATTGTACAGGATTAGTTTAGTTTTGCCGATTGTCACAAAGGTATCGTCAAAACTGGACAATTATTTAACCTTCACGCTACAGCCATCGCACATATTCCAAAAATTCTGCATTCCTGCCCATGCTCTGTCCACACCTGAATGATATAATGCCATGCATGATGAGTTTTAGTGCACTTATTATTAAAAAAAAGACCTGGTAGCTCGTTCCCAAGCAGTCTGATATGAACATTATCCGCAGTATGTGGCTCTTTAAACATAAATTCAATATTTTTTAGTTATGTTTTGATACAACAACGATAAGTCCAGATGCTATAAATTGTATTACATTTATTTTATAAGGGAATATCTTATTTAAAAATATATAGAACGCTCTAACTATCGATCAACTAAAAAATTCATAACGTTAAAACTATCAACAGAAGTTGCTAAAAAATCAATCCGAAACTTCCCTAAGAATCGGTCCAAACTCAAAAGAGGCACAGTTAGAGGTTCGATTTTAATTTTAAGGGAACTGAATTTTAATAATCCGAACTATAGCCCATTAAGTGATAATAATTCATAGTTGCAATGTAATCAATAACACTCTTAACTTTCATCTTTGTGGTAAATGTCCTTCTTACTCTGACGAAAAAGTAACGCTATTTGCCCCAATAAGAATGTTACAAATCGTTTTGAAACCACATAATTGAAACTTACCAGTAGATGAAGTCAATGGCGGAACTTGAACTTTCAGATGGTAGAAACCGAAAGTCATGAAACCCAATTTTTCTTTTCAAATCGGTAGGGTCTGGCTTAATATATACGGAGCACCTTAGACCCTTCTGATGCTTCGCCCCCTAAATGAAGCTACTTCTCCGTATTACCCTTGAGTCCTTGACAATAAGAATGAAATTTAGGCGTACTATTGGTCACACTGAGTATTATCAACTTCCTAATAATTTTGATGTTTTGTGGCCCAGTTAATTTTTCTTTGATTATTATATAGTTTCTACGTGCCATGGTAATTATTATTTCATGTCACTTCGAAATATATATATAGCTAATAGCTTAGCAAAACTACATGATAACCTTTTAAAGTGAAATCATATGCATCCTTGTACATAAATAATTTTAACTTTTCAAGTAAAAGAAAAAAAAAAGAAAGAAAGATTGGTATCAGTCTTTCATGGCGGGGGCATAGTGTTTGGTTTTAAATGGAGAGACACACACACATTAGTGTGTGTGTATATTTGTGCGGGGTGCGGGGACTGGTTGGGAAGAAATCGATCATGAATTAAGGCGCACGAATCCGACATATGGGCCCCACTTCCAACCTCCTTTATGTTTCTTTCTTTCTTTCTTTCTTTGCACTCTATCCTCCTCCTTCAAATAGCTACCTAGCTTCCTTAATTTTTAACTTTCTTCAACAAATGAGTATTGATGGTTGTGGGTCAATGTTGACCAAGTCAAAGAGCAAATCCAACAATCATAATATGTCAATTGAGGACTCTTCACCCTACCCTATTGATGATCATGATCATGATCTTGAATTGGGCTTGGGTTTGAGTATTGGTGGTGGTGGTGCTTTGAAGACAAAGGAAGATGCTTCTTGTTCATCTTCTTCATCATCTTCTTCTGTTAAAATATTTGCTTCTTCCATTGTTGGTGCTAAGAGAACTGCTACCAGGTAATTATAATATAAGTCTGCCATCTCCATTTCTTGTAAGATTTTCTTTTTTGGGTGTGAACAAAATGATATCTTGATTTATGGGTATTTTGTTATTGATTTTGTTCACATCCCAACATTAATCTTATGTTTATTTTGGATAGAATTCATTTATGCCAATTTACGGGTGGCAAATGAAACCGAACTTGATGGGTAAACTGGAAACATGAAATGTTCGGGACTGGTAACTAGGCAAGTATTCTAATCACGGGTTAGTTTTAGAAATTTTTGCCGGTATGGTATCGGGTGGCACTCGATCTAATTATCCGAAACATACAAACTCGTCACCCCAACCATATGTGTAAAATTTTCCTTTTATTTTTCTTTGTTCTTGGTAGCGCAATGGACCATGTTCATATGGGTATTGGTAATCCCATGTGACCGGATATAAAAACATGACTCATAGGTGGTTCATTACGTGTCGGATATCGGGTATACCCGTTAATTTCTTAAAAAGGATTTTGAAATCCATATTTTTGCCATTCTATTTTTTTACATAAAGTAATTTACTTAACCACTACTTTTTATATATATTTCTAATTTCAGGTAATAAAGTGTTTTTTTTTTTTTTCATCTTTGAGATTTTTATTCCAGGACAAAGAAAATTACATTAAGATAATGGGTAGGCGGGCAACAAGCTGCGCCGCCACCCCTTTCTGAATAAATAAATATAGATGGAAACCCTATATATCCCGAAACCCGACAGGTACTAGGCCTAGAATGGGATACAATTTTACAATCGGGTATTTGACCGAGATTAGCGGTCCAAGCCCGTCCCATTGCCATTCATGTCTGGCCATCTACCATGCATATACCTGAAATGTTGACAGATTTCAGCTTTCTACCAAATCCATGTTCATGATGTTCTACTTTAGACCAATTCTAGTATTCTACATGTTTGTCAACAATGTTTAATTGGGGTCCAAGATTCTTCAATTTGATGCTAAATTATGTTATGAAACCATGCTCTTTGAAGTGTGATAGGATGGCCCCCAATAAGAAAGGCTCAACGGGTGACAATCTTGGCTAACCGTATCAAAACAGAACACGAAGACTTAAGCTCTAGACCCGAAACCAACAACCTAACCAACGGTCATCATTTAACTGTAAAGGTGAACATGGATGGAACCCTGATTGGAAGAAAAGTTGACCTCTATGCTCACACCTCCTATGAAACATTAGCTCAAACCTTGGAGAACATGTTTTATGGAAGATGTAAGTCTTGACTTCACATTTTTATCAAAACTAAATACTTTGAAGTTGGGATTTTACAATTGTGCCCTTGTTCAGGTTCTTCAAGAATGTTAAATGGAACATCTGAGTTTGTGCTCACTTATGAAGATAAAGATGGAGACTGTATGCTTGTTGGAGACGTACCTTGGCAGTATGTTTATGTTTTTAAACTTCGGTTTCTTTTGAAAATGGAGCAGTTTGTGTTGGTCATGTTGTTAGTGATAACCACTTTGTTGTTCTTAATTTGTTTCAGGATGTTTCTTAGCTCGGTGAAAAGGCTGCGGATCCTTAGAAACCCCAATATGCAGCATTAAGGTTTCAAGAAAACAGGAGACAGATATACGACGATGTTATACAGATTAACGAATACTTTGTAGTAGTTTATGGACGGTTTTTGGGTTGTTTGAGTTCCCAAATGTTGGTTTATTTTTTTCGTTTTTTATATAGTTTATTGGCACAAGGATCAGCTTTGAACAAGCATTTAAGTTGTTGCAAGCATACAACTAGACTGATTTTCTGGTTTCTTTGAGATTTTGTGGTAATCTGGATTTACAACAAGACTAATTTCCAGTTTTGAACATTAAATTATTATTTTGGTTTTGGATTAGCTTTGGTTATGAAGAAACATAATTATCTAATTGTTTAAAGGAGACGCTAAAATCTTGAAAAAAAATTAGACCAACTTCAAGTACGGTCGGTTTATGGGGGGAGGGGTGGGGAGCATTGGCGGATCTTAAACTTAGTTTACAGTAAAATCTTGGGGGCCAAGTGCCACCCTGGCCCAAACAAACATCCGCCCCTGGTGGAGACGAGGAAAGAGTGCCGGTTTGTGGTTGATCAAACATGGACAATGCCGATGTGCAGCCGACTGTCCCCCTCCCCTTGCATCTTAGTGAAAGTAAAAAAGTGCATAGTTCGTTTAATATGTTTAGTGAAACCAAGTGCGACAATGCCCGGATAAGCTTAAAAGGTGCAAAACGTATTTTCTCTGTATACATTGAACCAAATTCATTTTTATTTTATCTTAAAAAAAATAATAATTTTTTTCTTAAACTCCCAAGAACATGACTAGATGACACATTCTTCAAATGATACATTCATGAAGGATTGAAGGGTATGCATACAAATAATCAATAGACCATGACATCTACCATTAATCATGTCACAATCAATAACTATCCATAAACACAAACTTGTTGGTCCAGACAATCAGATCAAACACGAACAAGAGATATTTGGGGGGATAAACCAGCGACTCTTTCTATTCAACCAAACGAACTTACAATCAAGGGACAAATAAAACCATTAACCTAGACCCCTATTTATACTAAATTAAAATATACTAATCCTACTCAAATACTATTAGCAATCATAATCTAATTCTAACCCCACATCATTATCTCTACCAATTAAACCATCTAGATAATTCTAAACATTCAAACTAATCTTAATCAATCTTTCACTTTGGTCCTTCAACTTTCAACTTATACACGTTTTAGGATTAACTTTCAATATTCCCCTTAATCCTAAAACTCGATCATGCTTCTTTTACTTCCCCAATCTGACCACTCGGGTCTTGATCGCTCTTGCTATTCTTTCTCGAACGAACCACGCAGGTTCATCTTGCTATCTTCTTGATCGAACCACGCAGGTTCTTGACCTTCATGCGTCAACTCGAAAACGAGTTCTTGACTGCATTCTTCCTTTCTTCAAGATCTACTCTTGACCGCATCATCTCTTTCTTTCATCTTCAAGATCCGATCTTGAAGGCATCATTCAACAAGATCTGCTCTTGGGGGCTCATTCATCAAGATCTGCTCTTGAAGGCTCATTCATCAAGATCTGCTCTTGAGGGCTCATTCATTCTTGGGTTTGCTCTTTTCAGTTGGAATTGATTCCCGATCCCGAAACAATCTCCACACACCGCAAACCTTTTTCAATTGGAATTGATTCTCCATCCCGAAACCAATCTCCAAACACAACAAACATTTCTTTAATTCATCAAGAACAATATTCTTGATTCACCAACTTAACCGGAAACAATCTCGCAAACCTAGAATATTTGCGTCACGGTTATTTTTCACATCACCCGAACAACACTTGTTGCCTTACGATCAACAAAACAAACACGCAGCTCGTTTTTCTTTCGGGCTTACAATCAACAAAACAAACACGCAACTTGTTTTTCCTTTGGACGTGGTTACTAACCTCCACTCAACAAACACAATTGTTATGATCAAAACCTGTCGTGTAAACTTTCTTCATGACTCAAACACTTGACCAATGCCGCCCTTGCAATCACTTGCCCGTGACATCGGCTGGCTCGAACTAACTCATAAACCACCATCAAACACTATCGATCAACACAAAACGCAATCCACATGCGTTTCTTCGGTCACCGCCACAACAAAATTCTGGTCGCTAATTCAGAAGCTTGGTTCAATTGATAATAACCTTCTTGACTGCTACCTTTTCTAATTTCCTCGATGACGGCTTCCAAAAATTGAGGAGCTAGTTGCTTAGTTATTATTTTCTCTAATAGCTTGCTTTTCTGTTATTTCTTATCCACAGCTTCCTTCAATGTCATCAACGCCATTCTTTGCCATCACAATTGTCATCATTGGCAAAAACCTCATGACATAACCTACTTCCTATTTCCAAGGACCCACTTGAAAATAAATCTATTTCTTTTTTATGTTCGCACTCCCAGGAAACGGACTTGAGTGGTGGGCATCTTCACCAACAACTATTTAATAATTGAATATCCCATACTGCCTTCATATGATCTGTAGCTTACCTCCAATTAGGGGTGTAAACGAGCCGAGCCGAGCCCGAGCCTGACTAGGCTCGGCTCGGGCTCGTTAAGGTTTTGTGAAGCTCGAGCTCGAGCTCGGCTCGGTTCGAGCCTACAATCTTGAGCTCGAGCTCGGCTCGCTAGCAAAATCCAAAGCTCGAGCTCGGCTCGGCTCGGCTCGAGGTGATTTGAGAATCTCAAACGAGCTCAAAAGCTCGGCTCGAGCTCGCAAAAGCCTCGGCTATAACTTAGGCTCGCGAGCCCAATCGTTAAGGCTATAACTTAGGCTCGGCTGTAACTTAGGCTCGGGCTCGGGTTCGGGCTCTAGCTCGTTAAGGCTCGATTAGGCTCGCGAGCCCAATCGAGCCTTGTATCTAGGGCTCGAGCTCGGGCTCGATAACTAAACGAGCCATATTTCAGGCTCGGGCTCGGGCTCGGGCTCGTTAAGGCTCGGCTCGTTCGAGCTTTTTACCGAGCCGATCCCGAGCCGATCTCGAGCCGCTAGGTGTCATTTACACCCCTACCTCCAATTCCATCGAACTTTTAACAATTATTCAATAATTGAATTCTATCACTAATTTTAACTTACATGGAATCCATCCATCTCAATTTCAACGCAGACTTTAATTTTAGACACATCATGTCATCGATCTCCAATCCCATATATTTTGAGCACATCGTTGCTAACAAATATATTCCAGCAAGGCAGCAACTGATTTCATCACCGTTGCAGCATCTCTTGAGAAGAATAGAGATCCATCAATCAATTCAAAGCTCTAACCGACTTTCGATCTTGAACTTGCAACCGAACCAAACTTTCAACGATTCCTCTCTATACAAAACCCTGTGTTAAACGAGGCAATATTTGTTCTCCGTTCCGCTCAACAAAACCCGATCGAGTTCTTCACAATCTTGCGCGCCAAGTCACTTCTGCCGCCGTCGCTGCAGCCCCGTGAGGGGCGGCTGCCCTTTATCGAAAAACGACTCTCAAAACGGCCAAGCTCTGATACCAATTGTTGGCCCAGACAATCAGATCAAACACGAAACAAGAGATATTTGGGGGATAAACCAGCGACTCTTTCTATTCAACCAAACGAACTTACAATCAAGGGACAAATAAAACCATTAACCTAGACCCCTATTTATACTAAATTAAATATACTAATCCTACTCAAATACGCAATCATAATCTAATTCTAACCCCACATCATTATCTCTACCAATTAAACCATCTAGATAATTCTAAACATTCAAACTAATCTTAATCAATCTTTCACTTTGGTCCTTCAACTTTCAACTTATACACGTTTTAGGATTAACTTTCAACAAAACTTACATGAAATACATCACCGTGACAGCCAAACAATCACTAAAATCAGTAACACGTGAAATCCAAAAGATAAAAAACCTGCACTACTATTGTCTTTCTTCGAAAACCACTTGTCCAGTTTTGAATCTTTCAAACTTAACCATACTCCAGGTTCTCCCATATTCAACCGGCTTCCGGATCATTATCGAGTTATTCAACCCTTGTATATTGTTATTTACATAAATGTTAAACACACAACTATCATTCACCTCACCATATGACACCAGCGAGCCACGATGAATGATCATTGTGGCGCCCATATTCGTTCCTTCCAAATTCGGGTCTCTAATGATAGTTGGTTGTTGGAAGGTTGGACCACCAGGGGCTCGGCGGGTGCTCTCTGAAGACATGATTTGAGCTATGAGAGCAGATATGTTGATGGTGGCTGTTGTTTGTTCTTTGTGGTGGTTCATGGTGGGCTATGTATGTTGTGGCTAACAGAGTAAACCAAGAAAGAAGCATACTTTGCTTATGCAATTGGTACTTGTATGGTTGATGCCTTTCTCTACCCACAAGGCAAACATATGTTTTTATTCTCAATGATAGCTTCACATATACACATGCTAGCACTTTTTGCCATTAACTTGACAATATATAAATACATTCAAAATAAGTACGAAGACCTGAATTCCAAATACACCAAAGTAAGTTGACATGTCTATAGTTACGTATAATAAATGCTTTCTGTAATTTGTCCTCATTTTCCTAGAAATATATACATTTAACACCAAGAGTTGAAAGCTAAAATTATTGAAAATGGGAACACAAAAGAACCAACAAAACTGTGAGAATGTTTTTAAGCACAAAATGGATCAATGTTTTTACTGTCACTATTTTTTATTTTTATTAAATTAAACTCGTATGCTCAAAATAGATAGTAAATACAGAATACGAAGTGTCTAGAAAATCAAAAGAACCATATAAATCTTACGATCCGATTCGGTTTTATACGACCGGATTTTAATAAACTGTAAACCAAACCGTTTGTTATTGTTTGAAAATTTTGAAATTTGACCGAGCAAAAGTAAAGTGGAAAAAAAACGACCGTGAAACCAAACTAATGCTCAGCATGGGCAGTTTTGCGGTCTTTAACCAGAGATTAGACATTTCACAGTTTTAAACCAAATCATGGGCCATATCTGCATTCGGCTATAATAGCTTTAATGACTCTAATTCTTCTTTGGGCTTAAATGGACCGCCATTGGATCTGGCTCTCTGGGCTGAGTTTTTATAACAGACAAAATGGATAGGTGTGTTTAGGGAAGAAATGCCACTTCAACTCTTTTCAAAGTTTTTACAATTCAAGCTAGAATTGATATCACGCTTAACCGGCGGAGCATTAAACGAAGAATGATATTGTGTAATAGTATAGGGTAGTAATATTTGACATGTCTCCATATATATGGAAACCACCCTTGTAACCCTAATTACATCTCAACAATCATTCATCTTCCTTTAGGCTAGTGGGTGAGGAGACAACCCAAATGGGTCGGTTCTAGGATGCTAACCAGGATGGCATGGTTGTTCTCTTTTTTG
Source organism: Ambrosia x helenae (assembly GCA_030844895.1). NCBI lineage: Eukaryota > Viridiplantae > Streptophyta > Magnoliopsida > Asterales > Asteraceae > Ambrosia > Ambrosia x helenae. Next base: position 4,705 of record JAUTDX010005260.1, on the reverse strand, counting down.
GGACAAACCAAGGGTGTGAAGACAACCTTCCCCTCTTTTATTATTATTTAATTAATTTTTTTATTATTAATTTTAATTATAGTTAAAAGTAACAAATAACAATATAAAGTTAAAATAAATACTAAAAGTAATAAAAAAATTACAAACAAAGAAAACATACCGTAAAAAAACAAGATTTCCTAAATTTTTAAAAAAACTACATCCACTTTTGACGAATTTTTTTGTTGCATTTTTTTCATATTCTTTTGTACATAATTCTTTTATATAATTTCTTATTTTTTTGATCTTCTTGCAGACCCTCAGAATAATTTTTTGGTTGTGCGAACCAAAGGGAATGATGACCTTGGGTTTGTACCAAGTCTGAAACTAATTGGATTTAGTGCAATACCATGCATCAAATGGAGAATTGTTTAATAATATCGGGCTAGTTTGATATGACACGACTATGGCACTTTTCTAATGAAACTAGTGCAATACCATGCATCAAATGGAGAATTTGCTATTCTTTAATGAATTTTTCTAATGCAGTTAGGTTCAAATTGAAGTTAATTTAGTTAATTGCATATATTAATATTGTACAGGATTAGTTTAGTTTTGCCGATTGTCACAAAGGTATCGTCAAACTGGACAATTATTTAACCTTCACGCTACAGCCATCGCACATATTCCCAAAAATTCTGCATTCCTGCCCATGCTCTGTCCACACCTGAATGATATAATGCCATGCATGATGAGTTTAGTGCACTTATTATTAAAAAAAAGACCTGGTAGCTCGTTCCCAAGCAGTCTGATATGAACATTATCCGCAGTATGTGGCTCTTTAAACATAAATTCAATATTTTTTAGTTATGTTTTGATACAACAACGATAAGTCCAGATGCTATAAATTGTATTACATTTATTTTATAAGGGAATATCTTATTTAAAAATATATAGAACGCTCTAACTATCGATCAACTAAAAAATTCATAACGTTAAAACTATCAACAGAAGTTGCTAAAAAATCAATCCGAAACTTCCCTAAGAATCGGTCCAAACTCAAAAGAGGCACAGTTAGAGGTTCGATTTTAATTTTAAGGGAACTGAATTTTAATAATCCGAACTATAGCCCATTAAGTGATAATAATTCATAGTTGCAATGTAATCAATAACACTCTTAACTTTCATCTTTGTGGTAAATGTCCTTCTTACTCTGACGAAAAAGTAACGCTATTTGCCCCAATAAGAATGTTACAAATCGTTTTGAAACCACATAATTGAAACTTACCAGTAGATGAAGTCAATGGCGGAACTTGAACTTTCAGATGGTAGAAACCCGAAAGTCATGAAACCCAATTTTTCTTTTCAAATCGGTAGGGTCTGGCTTAATATATACGGAGCACCTTAGACCCTTCTGATGCTTCGCCCCCTAAATGAAGCTACTTCTCCGTATTACCCTTGAGTCCTTGACAATAAGAATGAAATTTAGGCGTACTATTGGTCACACTGAGTATTATCAACTTCCTAATAATTTTGATGTTTTGTGGCCCAGTTAATTTTTCTTTGATTATTATATAGTTTCTACGTGCCATGGTAATTATTATTTCATGTCACTTCGAAATATATATATAGCTAATAGCTTAGCAAAACTACATGATAACCTTTTAAAGTGAAATCATATGCATCCTTGTACATAAATAATTTTAACTTTTCAAGTAAAAGAAAAAAAAAAGAAAGAAAGATTGGTATCAGTCTTTCATGGCGGGGGCATAGTGTTTGGTTTTAAATGGAGAGACACACACACATTAGTGTGTGTGTATATTTGTGCGGGGTGCGGGGACTGGTTGGGAAGAAATCGATCATGAATTAAGGCGCACGAATCCGACATATGGGCCCCACTTCCAACCTCCTTTATGTTTCTTTCTTTCTTTCTTTCTTTGGCACTCTATCCTCCTCCTTCAAATAGCTACCTAGCTTCCTTAATTTTTAACTTTCTTCAACAAATGAGTATTGATGGTTGTGGGTCAATGTTGACCAAGTCAAAGAGCAAATCCAACAATCATAATATGTCAATTGAGGACTCTTCACCCTACCCTATTGATGATCATGATCATGATCTTGAATTGGGCTTGGGTTTGAGTATTGGTGGTGGTGGTGCTTTGAAGACAAAGGAAGATGCTTCTTGTTCATCTTCTTCATCATCTTCTTCTGTTAAAATATTTGCTTCTTCCATTGTTGGTGCTAAGAGAACTGCTACCAGGTAATTATAATATAAGTCTGCCATCTCCATTTCTTGTAAGATTTTCTTTTTGGGTGTGAACAAAATGATATCTTGATTTATGGGTATTTTGTTATTGATTTTTGTTCACATCCCAACATTAATCTTATGTTTATTTTGGATAGAATTCATTTATGCCAATTTTACGGGTGGCAAATGAAACCGAACTTGATGGGTAAACTGGAAACATGAAATGTTCGGGACTGGTAACTAGGCAAGTATTCTAATCACGGGTTAGTTTTAGAAATTTTTGCCGGTATGGTATCGGGTGGCACTCGATCTAATTATCCGAAACATACAAACTCGTCACCCCAACCATATGTGTAAAAATTTTCCTTTTATTTTTCTTTGTTCTTGGTAGCGCAATGGACCATGTTCATATGGGTATTGGTAATCCCATGTGACCGGATATAAAAACATGACTCATAGGTGGTTCATTACGTGTCGGATATCGGGTATACCCGTTAATTTCTTAAAAAGGATTTTGAAATCCATATTTTTTGCCATTCTATTTTTTTACATAAAGTAATTTACTTAACCACTACTTTTTATATATATTTCTAATTTCAGGTAATAAAGTGTTTTTTTTTTTTTTTCATCTTTGAGATTTTTATTCCAGGACAAAGAAAATTACATTAAGATAATGGGTAGGCGGGCAACAAGCTGCGCCGCCACCCCTTTCTGAATAAATAAATATAGATGGAAACCCTATATATCCCGAAACCCGACAGGTACTAGGCCTAGAATGGGATACAATTTTTACAATCGGGTATTTGACCGAGATTAAGCGGTCCAAGCCCGTCCCATTGCCATTCATGTCTGGCCATCTACCATGCATATACCTGAAATGTTGACAGATTTCAGCTTTCTACCAAATCCATGTTCATGATGTTCTACTTTAGACCAATTCTAGTATTCTACATGTTTGTCAACAATGTTTAATTGGGGTCCAAGATTCTTCAATTTGATGCTAAATTATGTTATGAAACCATGCTCTTTGAAGTGTGATAGGATGGCCCCCAATAAGAAAGGCTCAACGGGTGACAATCTTGGCTAACCGTATCAAAACAGAACACGAAGACTTAAGCTCTAGACCCGAAACCAACAACCTAACCAACGGTGAAAAGGCTGCGGATCCTTAGAAACCCCAATATGCAGCATTAAGGTTTCAAGAAAAACAGGAGACAGATATACGACGATGTTATACAGATTAACGAATACTTTGTAGTAGTTTATGGACGGTTTTTGGGTTGTTTGAGTTCCCAAATGTTGGTTTATTTTTTCGTTTTTTATATAGTTTATTGGCACAAGGATCAGCTTTGAACAAGCATTTAAGTTGTTGCAAGCATACAACTAGACTGATTTTCTGGTTTCTTTGAGATTTTGTGGTAATCTGGATTTACAACAAGACTAATTTCCAGTTTTGAACATTAAATTATTGAAAATGGAGCAGTTTGTGTTGGTCATGTTGTTAGTGATAACCACTTTGTTGTTCTTAATTTTGTTTCAGGATGTTTCTTAGCTCGGTGAAAAGGCTGCGGATCCTTAGAAACCCCAATATGCAGCATTAAGGTTTCAAGAAAACAGGAGAACAGATATACGACGATGTTATAACAGATTAACGAATACTTTGTAGTAGTTTATGGACGGTTTTTGGGTTGTTTGAGTTCCCAAATGTTGGTTTATTTTTTTTCGTTTTTATATAGTTTATTGGCACAAGGATCAGCTTTGAACAAAGCATTTAAGTTGTTGCAAGCATACAACTAGACTGATTTTCTGGTTTCTTTGAGATTTTTGTGGTAATCTGGATTTACAACAAGACTAATTTCCAGTTTTGAACATTAAATTATTGAAAATGAGCAGTTTGTGTTGGTCATGTTGTTAGTGATAACCACTTTTGTTGTTCTTAATTTTGTTTCCAGATTTTCTTAGCTCGGTGAAAAGGCTGCGGATCCTTAGAAACCCCAATATGCAGCATTAAAGGTTTCAAGAAAACAGGAGACAGATATAATACGACGATGTTATACAGATTAACGAATACTTTGTAGTAGTTTATGGACGGTTTTTGGGTTGTTTGAGTTCCCAATTGTTGGTTTATTTTTTCGTTTTTTATATGTTATTGCACCAGGATCAGCTTTGAACAGCATTTTAAGTTGTTGCAAGCATACAACTAGACTGATTTTCTGGTTTCTTTGAGATTTTGTGGTAATCTGGATTTACAACAAGACTAAATTCCAGTTTTTGAACATTAAATTATTATTTTTGGTTTTGATTAGCTTTGGTTATGAAGAAACATAATTATCTAATTGTTTAAAGGAGACGCTAAAATCTTGAAAAAAAAATTAGACCAACTTCAAGTACGTCGGTATTTATGGGGGGAGGGGTGGGGGAGCATTGGCGATCTTAAAACTTAGTTTACAGTAAAATCTTGGGGGCCAAGTGCCACCC
>JAUTDX010000537.1:0-106605 GCA_030844895.1 Ambrosia x helenae | reverse complement strand
TTCAGTGGTTAGTTAAGGCTTACTGTCAATATTACAATTGAACCTATAGTTAATGGTAATGAACAAAAAAAATATAATTATATATATCAACAGTCGTTTTCGTTTGTATTAAGTATTATAGGTGTTTATCAAGCGTTATCATTGTACTATATTTAAAATTCAATTTTATGTATGTTATTTTTCAGTTATATGATTTTCGAAGTGGTATTGGTAATCATATAAGCATATTGTTTTATAATGTAAAAAGTAATGTCCAAACGTAACATTACCGTTTGGGATTTTATAACGGTTTAGTTGTATTTGATCTATAATTTTACTCAGTTGTTTCAATGGATAGTATAACATTAAATACAATCTTTCAGTCGTTGTATAGTTAATAAGTTGTTTCTATAAAAGTATTACAAGTGTAATCAGTTGTTCAATGGACTTGAGTTGAAATTGTAAGTCATAAATTTTTCACACATCCAACGAACGAACCTACTATCTCTCTATAAACTGTAATCTCTATACCATTATTCTCCTACATCGAGTATTATTCTTCACATTAGTTTCATATCTTCCTAAATTATAAAAGATCATCAAAATATAAAATCTGTAATATTTGGTTTTTTATGGGTTGTGATGCTAAATTGACTTGTATTAAGTTTTATGTTTTATTTAATATCCATATAACTTAACATGAGTAAAAATTGTATTTACTAAAATATATATAAATTTAAAAGTAATAAAACGTCTTAATAATTTGGATTTATTATCAATTATTTATAACTACTGAATAGATAATGAAAAATTACTGATTACTAAATCATCATAAGTTACATTTGTTTTTTATTTTTTAAGATTATGCAAATATTAGTTTGATAATATGAGTTGCATTAGATGGACAAGATATATAACAGTCTGAAACAGTGTGATCAACATATTAACTCAAATTCTCATAGTTCATAATATCAACACAAATATCCTAAATTAAATTGAGAATATAAATAAGTGCAACATAATTGAAAAAACATAAAATACTTATATAATGTTGACCGTTTTTAATATTTTCCATGTGTAAACACCATATTTGAAATATAAATGATTATATATATATATATATATATATATATATATATAACAAAGAATGCATAAAGTTACTAATGCTGATTATTGGTGATTTCATCTCGACGTTGCTTCCTCTCCTGACTGCTGTAATGATGTGATCAGTAAGTTGTTTCATCTTAGTGGCAATATTGTTGTTTAGTTCCAGTTGATCTGCTAGGTACTTAAGAATTGTTTTTCATTCAATCGAAGCCTCCATTTCCACAATTTCACTTATCTCATTCGTGTTTTTTCCTTACGTCTGAAATCGCAAGACCAGTAACCATTGCGCATGAGTTTCTTATGGTTTTGTACTTCAAAAGCTTCTTTATCAAAGCCTTAATAAAAAGTTCACTAGCTATGTGTGGATTCCGGTAGGGTGGTTTTGTGAGGATGACATTTCTTATGTTATGTATGTAAGTGACAGTTAAGGTTAGATATGCATGGTAGTGGAGTGGTTTATATATAGATATATGTATGTAGATCGTGTGAATACAAAATAAGTTGGAAAAACGAGTTAAACTAAATTTACCACGTTACTTTAAGATGTGGGAGACGATTAGTAAGCCAATTTGGGTGTTATATTTTAATATTTATTGCCATGTGATGAGTGTTTCATGTACCATGTTTAAAGCATTAAATATCGGTGGTTAATGCTACATGGGTAAGTTGGGAGTATGTTGTTGTTGTTATAAATATATGAACATTTTATACTAAAATTATTCGATATATACAACTCATATAGGAAGTTAATAGTTTTTTTAGTCAAAGCATGGCATCATCATCTGCATCACTAGTAGGAAATGATTTGAAGGCTAAAGTGATTAGGGAGGTTGTTAAGCAATACGAGAAGGAGGTTTTGTATTATGATGTGTTGACGCAGACTTACTCTCGTATTTCCAAGTGTATTGACAAGAGATCAAAGTTAACAACAAAACTGAAGGCGTTGCCGAAGTCTACAAACTGTGACATTGGTGTGTTGGTTTCCATTGAAGAGAGTACAAAGGATTTTGAGCAGCTGGAATTAATTTCTAACATCCTTAATTCGCTTAAGTTTTCGATGGAATTGAAGTCGAAGTTTTTTGAATTCATTTAGATTTGTATTATCATATTATGTAGTATATATGACTGTAAGCAACTATTATATTTGAATAACATATTACTTTCTGTTATTTTATTTTTGGAATGATTGTATAATAATTAACACAAGTTAACGATGATGGATTAATCATATACTGATTAATATTATTAAAAAAAGTGTTAATACGTAATTGAGTTAATGAAAGTGTGTCTTTGTTATATGATGTTTATTATAGCTACGTTATTAAATCCTATAATGTATTATACACAAATAAAATTATATTATAAAATTATAATATAATGAATGTACAATCCTAGGGTGGAACCATAAATAAACGGATAGACCCGATTCAACAGGGACTTACATTGATCAGTTATCGATCAGTGATGAGTGGCCCGATATTTTAGGATATGGTAACCGCTATATATTATTCTATAAATAATTTGCAATATACTTAGATATTAAATTTGCAAATTGTTAGTCATTATCTACTTTTTCAAAGCTGTTTTGTATAAGTAATTTCCTCTTAATAGCTTTTTGAGGTGTATTTGTTTTTGTTTTACTTGTGTTATATGACAAGTTGAGTTTTTTTTTGTTATTTTTATTTGTTTTCTATCAGGTTTTATGAATGATGGAGCATAAAATTTATGTTCATTTGGAAAATGGAGCGAATGCTAGCAGTATTAAATGTTGTAAATTGTGCAACAAAGTATGCAACAGCATACAGCAGTATCATGACCATTTGAATTTGAGAATGCATACTTCTAAGGTAAATTCTTTCAATGTTTCAAGTATAATTATATTTGTTTAACTTTTTTTTTTTTCATTAAACAGATCGGTATAGCAATGGCAACAGGGCATTCCGATGTTAGTTGCAGGCAAGATGCATCTTAAAAATGAAAAAAGTTAGTGAGGATATGAGTAATAAAGTATTGGCAGATCATACTTATGATGCAGATAATGACAAAGGTTCAAGTGAAATAGAGAAATATTCATCCGAATAATTCTTTGAAACTTCTGATGTTTCAAGCCATATACCATACAAGACTTGTGTGATATGCGATGTTCCTTCCAAACCAAAAGAAGTTATTCCATGTTGCACCAAATGTTATGAAGGCATAATTAGTTTTAAATTATTATTTAGGCGTTTAGTCTATGTTAGTTGATTATGTTTTGTTTAATTTTATCATTATGTTTTTGACTTAATATGAAATTGTATGGATGTTTCCTTTTTCATTTTATAAATTTATCCTAAATGTTTGTCTATTATCGTTTTTACATTTATTTGTTTTGTTATAATTCCTATAACAAAAAAAAAAACATCTAAAGGATGTGAACGCATAGTTATAAACCAGGAAATGCTATATCAAGCATGAAAAGTTAGTTTTATAATCGTATGATATAACAAATGACTATCCATAATATCAGTATCGTCTCTATTGAGTTTGCTAAATGTAAACTACTATACTATGTATTACTAAACCACTGATGGATAAAAAATTGAGAAAGCTGCTAATGTACAAAGCATCAGAAGTAAAAATATTTATCTTGAAAGAATAAGAACTAATAGCAAATCATGAGAAGTTACATTGCGTGTTTAAAGAATTTCATTGGTTATCAGATTTGAAAACTACTGAATAAATAATTAAAACTAATGATTAATAAATATGCTTCATCAGCAGTTTGTGCAAGGCAAACCACAATTTTCCCATTAGAGTTTTGACCTATGGTGTTAATAAAAGTTTTAAATTTAAATACCTCTTTGTGTCACTTATTTTTTACATTCCTTTCATTAAATTTTAAAAAATACATATTTTGTTAAATAAAATATGTAACCGTCGCTTTATCACAGTACATGCAATGTTCAAATATGTATTTATTCGAGACGAATAGAGGCGCCGGTCAGAATATAATAATTATACTATTGGAAATCGAGATGTCACTTCATCTTCTTAACCATCGGTTTCTTAATACATTATATATATGTTTTTAAATTAGTAAAAAACACATAACACACACCAAACAAAACACACACACACCAAAAAAAAAAAAAACAACCCACAACCACAAATGGAACACGTTCTACACTTGAGGTTTTGTCCATTCAACCGTCGATATTTAGTCGTCATGAATAATAACACACGTCTAATTTTTGGATTAAGGAAATCGATTTTGGAAATGGAGGAGCAGTTTCAACGAGAAATATATGAGTTTGGGAAAACTATCTTGTACCCGTGTTATGAAGAAAGAAGATTGACTGATAGGTTGGATTTAAAGTTTGGTGAAGTTGAAGAAATTGAAATATTTTCATGTTGTAAGGTGGTTTTTTGCCAATAAATTTTAATGTTGCAAGTGTGGAGTTTAGCAATGGCCGTCATCAATTGGTCACACGAGATGAAATCGAATACTGCAATGATATCGACTTCCTTGAAGAACTCGATCAAGTCCGCATGTGGAACAGGAAAAGGAGCACAACCATGTTAAATGTCGAACAAATGATACGTGCAAGAATCATGTGGCTGAAGGAGCAAGAGGCATTTGTGCAAGAAGTAGTCTCATCAGATGAAGATTCTGAGATGGATGATGATGATGTTTAGTTATTATATTATTATATAGGTTATGTTAGGTTTGTGTTACAAATCTGATGTTAAAATGGTATTTTTGGTATGGTTTTATTATGTAAAAATATCTTATGGATTTCAGTACTTTGTCATAACATATTAGTCTAAAATTTTTGTTATCATTTGCTATATTGTTGTTTATGTTATAAGTTGGTATGTTGTGGTATGTTTAAATTAGTGATATATTTGTTGGTTCAAGCTCTCAACATCAATCATGTAAACATCATATTGTGTATACATGTTTGAATAAGTATAAAAATAAAGTTGCATAAATAAAAAAGTGTATCAGTGTAATTTTTTTATGTTGGTATGATCCATTTATATTTTAAATTGTGATGAACGTTAAATAACAGTCATGTGAATATTAATCTAACAACATTCGTACTATGACAGTGGTGTTGGACGATTATCGGTTTAGCTCTTATATGCGATGGACCGATGGTAGCTAATTGATGAAAATAGATGCAATCCTCTCTCATTCATGATTAATATAATTTAAATATTACCAACACTTCGTGGAGTTAGCTCAAGTTACGTTGAGGATTTAGTGGACGTTAAATTTAAGCTAAAAGTTAGTCGGCAAATTTTAAATCCTAAAAGCTAACAATTTGGGGGTGTAAGTTAGGTGGTCAAAATTGCAAGAAAATACTAAAACTTAGTGGTCAATATATATATTAAAATAATCACACTGTAGAAGTGTCGTTTTATCTAATTTAATTGAGTATGACATTATATTGTTGGGGTGTATTATGATATCACATTCGTAGGTGTATAACAGCCTCTTATTTGTGATTGTCGTTGGCCAGAGTGTATGATTCCTAAAAACCTTAATTGAATCACAAGAACAATTAATAGTATGTGATTAAAATGTATATGATTGTTAAATACCGTTTTTAAAAGCCTATAATTAAATGGAAATGCAGTCATATGTACTTCAACGAATTGAAATGCAAACAAATATGACAACTGTAATAAATGCAAGTCGCTTACATTTTATATGGGGTTTGCTTGTGTTATTATTATAAAATACATCAAATTTTTATTTTGTAATTTAAAAAAAAAAATAAAGAAGCATATAACCCAAATTATGTATCACATAGTCATAAAGTTGATTTAAAGCAATACATAACCGTAAAGTAAGACATTATATGAACCGAAGAAAAAAGATAATTTAAATACAAACCTATATAAAACATTAATTAAAACATTACCTAAAATAGCAACTAATACATGGCATCTCAATCTTGTAGAGTGTATTCCGGATATGATTTGTCATGATCGCTATCACGACTATTTAATCTAGCGTTTGACCTGGTGCATCTGAAGTCAGCATTTGGGACATGATACAGTTCATAATGCATATTGAAATACTCAGCACCAGAGTCAATTTCCATAACAACAAAATTGTAATACCGATATAACCGGCCAGTATTTAATGGTTTAATCAATTTTGGTTACAACCCTTATTATTAATGTAATTCATACCATATATATGTTTGATAATATACCTCTTATTTATAAACAATATCTTAAAATTGTACTTATGTTTTCATAACTTATACTCAATCTCACTCTTCTACTTTACTACTGTCTTTCTAACTCCTCTTATCAACAATATCGTTAGTCATCAGTAGGTATGTTCGATTATCATATAAGTTCGCTTTTATTTCAAAAATTTGGGTTGTAACTTCTTCATTATCAGATATATGTTCATACTTTCGAGCATGATTTCGAAAAATTGTTAATTCTAGGGCTTATATTGATTTCAGAAGTTCAAAAATTGATTTTTGTTTTTTGTAATGTGTTTGCCTTTAGTATTACTTTTGTTGTTTCTATAATGTTTTATTAGTACTTATTTAATTGTATTTGTGTATTTATGTTCCATTTGTTGTTTTATATACATTCGCTGATGCATGCTGCTATCAGACTGAGTCTGGTTGTTGATCATCGTAATAATCGTGAATATAAAGTAAATATTGTGTTTATGTGTGTGAAATAAGGCTTAAAATCTGGATTATGGTATTTATTTTTATGCATGTTAGTTAATTGATTAGTATAATCTTTTCCCTTTTGTTTTCATTCTTTGTGTTTGTATATTAAAATTAATCTAAGCTTTTTTCATATATGTTTATATCATATTTGTTGTCCAAATTTGCTTTTATATAGTTAATGTTTAGGTTTATGGGTTAGTAAGCAATGATTTTATACTTTTTATATCGTTATGTATCAAGATTAACTGAATAGTCCCCTTAATACCAAAGAATAAACATATCATCACCAATTTTAATAAGTGTAAGACCCTCAACTCCGACGGGTCAAACAGTTGGCATTCAAAGACTAAAACCATAGTTAATATTTAAGAAGTTTTATTTTAATATCAGAAAACACGCAGCGGAAAGTAAATGGTTTAAGTTATTCAACATGAAATTCCCCACAACAAAGCATATTTGTTAAAGAAAAACAATAAGTTTAGAAAGAGTTTTCTAGCAATAAAGTAGTCTCTTCTCATTTGAAATGTCAACCGTCTCTAAGTAGCCCTGCAGCATGCCAAGGTATCCCTTTGATTCTCCAAATACCTGAAATAAAGCTAATATGCACGCAAAGTCAGACGAGCTGAGTGAATTCAAGTTCTATGAAGTTCTTAAATAATAAGTAAATTGTTAAAATAAAAATAGCAAAATACTTTGACCTTAGAGTTACAATAAGCACAATCCGCCTATATGTTCCCTAAGCAAATGTAAAGTCTAGAATAAGCGCAATCCGCCTACTTAACATAAGACTTTATTTTAAATCTATAATAAGCGCATTCCGCCTATTTATCATAAAACATAGTAATGTCTACGTAAGCGCATACCGCCTACTCAACACAAACCAAAACTATAAATCAAGCAGATATACTATGTAACTATCATAGCTCAATTTATAATACTAAGTAACCGTCATACACATTTTATATATGTAAAAATATATAGTAATGATTTAAACCTAAACAAGTATAAATCGAGGCAAATCCTGATCTAACAAGCAAGGTTTCACATGCATATTAGCCCAAAATGTTCAAAATAGTAAAAAGGGCACATGAATTCACCTCAAGAAAATACGTTAACTGCACACGCTTAGGAAACGACTGAAGGTGCAAGTGATAGGATAGCGTAGACATCATACACATCTTGATTTGACATGTAAACTACTAGATCCAAGTCTAGTGCCATCGTAACCATTCAATTTGCATGACAACCTTCATGTCCACACTCTCAAAATAGCAGCATCATTATCTTTCCACCCATAACTTTACTAGTCACACCAAATTTATCCCAAACCATTTTATACCTATCATTTTTATAATATTTCCATGATAACCAATCATCATATTTACACCATACATGAAGAAACCCACACATGCAAGTATACCCTCATGCACGTACACACCATATTTAACCCCAAACCATGGCACCTTTGACCTGTGAGATACCACATACATATCCACGACATTTTCTTTTCTGTGCAATCCAAAATTAAACATCCAACAATATTATGAAGGTCCTTTTTCTAAGTAATTCTGAAGAACACCAAGAACTATAGGATTAGACATAACTAATAAAAAAAAAGACCTTAACAACCTTGGCTTAAACACAATCGGCCTAAATAATTAATCGATCAATTCATGAACCACACGATGCTAGTTAACCACAGACTTAGCCGGATACAAAACTAGTTGTGGAGTTCGATCTAATGCCGATGAACGGCTACGGATCTTCAACTAACATATCAATGGAACTCGAACATGATTAACCAGAGGGCCATAATCGTGAAACAAAGCAAACATCCCAACCTTGAACAATCATCCATTACTTGTGTGGAGTCTGTGTAGTTTCAAGCTTACATCAAAGGACATCGACCACATTGTACCGACCGTCCTCAACATAAACCGAAAGGCAACCGAACCCACCATTGCCATTGCCATCGTGTTACGCCACCGCCATAGCTAGCGATTGCTCCGTTCGACACCCCCATCTCGTAACAACAACCACTCGCACCGAAACCACTTCAGCGTGAATCGTGTGCAATGTGGCGTCACCAACCGTTACCTGGTCTATCATTTAAACGGACAAGAGAGATGGTTCTTGGGAGGTGACCGCATTCTTTTTTTTTCTTTTTTGGGTTGAGGTGAGGAAAGATTAGAAAGTTATATGGAGGTTGTGGCTTAGGGTTTTTGTGAGTATGGTGGTGATTTGCATATTACACAAAGGTCCTTTTACTTGTATCCATGAGTTACTATTATCTCATTGTCCCAAAATCAGCATACGTACACACTACTTGCATTTCGTGTTGGATTTCCATTAGAAAATACTATAGAGTCGTCCTCGTTTTGTGACTAGTACAATAGGATCCATCACACACCATCTTGTTGCAACTTAATCTCGATTTAGGTCGCACAGGCGTCATACCATTTCAATAATGTAGTCATAATCCCAGTTTATAATATCAGAAACGGAAAATTTTAGGGTGTTACAAGTCTACCCTCCTTATAATAGGATTCGTCCTCGAATCCTCTTGGATAAGGAACCACCAAACGTGATGTTTTAAGGATAACCTGCTAAGAACTGATAACTACAGGTGCAGATGAATAGCCTTCTACTATTATTCCATTCCACTTACTTCTACACAAGATAGAACATTCATATGATCATTTCCGGTTACAAATCACCAATTGCTTCTGCCCAAATGGAACCTCAACAAACCGGAGTCCTACATGTGCGCCCATACGACATAAACTAAGACTAGAGATCAAGCAGGCATATCCAACTTCTGTCATAGCTCAGTTTAAAAATACATATAATATGAACTATGTGACAACCCTGACTCAAAACCAATACCATAGATCAGAGCACCCATATCCCCCTTCTGTCATAGCTCGGTTCGACATGTTAGGGAGCGATTAAACATAGTCTATTATATATAATAACCAGTATAACATAAACTAAGCAACAACCATGACACAAAACCAATACCATGGATCAGAGCAGGCATATCCCACTTCTATCATAGCCCAGTTTATAAGGTCAGGTAGTCGCCAAACACAGCAACTCCTCATACGGTGGCATCCTAATAGTGGTGTGATGGCTATTGTTATATAAATTTCCACCAAGGGTAAGTGTTAACCATAGCTACCGCCAAAATCAATAATGCAGGCTCGAAGCATATCTTCGAGAGGTTGGATGATTCTTCCCGACTGAGCATCCGTTGGTGGGTGATATGCGGTGCTGATGTGTAACCTAGTACCCATCTCATCATGAAACCTCTTCCATAATTTTCACGTAAAACGAGTGTCTCTATGGGAAACAATAGACAATGGTACCCCGTGCCTCGATACAATCTCCCGAATAAACAATTTGGCTAACCGTTCGGAGTTAAAGGTCCCTCGTATCGGCAAGAAGTGAGCACTCTTTGTCAACTTATCCACCACCAGCGAAATGGTGTCAAACCCCTTTCGCGAACGGGCTAGCTTAGTGATGAATTCCATAGTAAGATGCTCCCACTCCCACTCCGGTACCTCCAAAGGTTGGATCTTGATACATTTTGGTCGCCCCCGGATGAATAGAATAGCGGGTCTTGTGTGCCTCATCCATGATTTTATCCCCAAACCCACCATAACGAGGTATCCACATCCGCTCTTTCATGAACATAGCTCCGTCTCCATTACTTTCCAAAAGTCCCTTTTGTCCCCACATTCACTTCGTCATGATCCACTCCACCTGTAAGGCTTCATTCTGAGCACTAGAGATCTGTTTCACTATATACGGCTTCAAGATAAGCTTACAAGACTTCACCCGAATGGGTTTAGGCCTCTCCTTTCGGCTCAACGCGTCTGCCACCACGTTAGCGTTACCTGGATGATACATAATCTCACATCATAATATTTGTTCAACTTTAACCACCTGCGCTACCCCATATTATGGTCTTCCTGCTCGAAGAGATACTTCAAATTCTTATGTCTTTTGTAGATAGTGCAAGGGGCCCCATATAAGTAATGTCTCCATAGTTCAAGCGCGAAAACAATGGCTGCCAACTCTAAATAATGAGTCGGGTAATAACCTTGTGAGATTTTAGCTGGCGTGAGGATATGCAATCACCCTACCACGCTGCATAAGAATGCACTCGAGTCCCCGGAGTGTCTCGTAGAATATACCACTAAGTCTTCAGTCTCATCCCGCAAGGCCAGGATCGATGCATGCGCCAACCTTTTCTTTAATTCAAGAAATGTGTTTTTCCTGTTCTGAGTCCCAAACAAATTTCGCCTCCTTCTTGGTCAATTTAGTCAAGGAGGAAGCTATCTTGGAGAATCATGTATGAACCTCCGATAATAACCTGCCGAACCGAAGAAGCTACGAATCTCTGATGGTGATTTTGGTGTCGCCCAGTTTATCACTGCCTCCACCTTCGCGGGATCTACCATGATACCATCGGAACTAATGACCAGACCTAGAAACTGAACCTCACGCAAGCAGAAAACACATTTTGAGAATTTAGTGTAAAGTTTCTCATTCCTCAAAGTTTGAAGAACCTCTTCAAGATGTAGAGCATAGTCATCTTCTCTTTTGGAATATATGAGAATGTCATCAATACAATAACCGAACGGTCGAGCATCGGCCCAGACACCCAGTTCATCAAACCCATGAATGTCGCGGGCGTGTTAGTTAACCAAAGGACAGTCTTCGGTACATCCTGCTCTCGTATTTTCAGCTGATGGTAGCCCGATCTAAGATCAATCTTCGAGAACCAACTAGTTCCTTGGAGCTGATCAAACAAGTCATCAATCCTTGGTAAACGATACCTATTTCTTCACAGTCAACTTGTTTAGTTCCCTGTAATCGATATACATCCACATGTTGCCATCCTTCTTTTTAACGAACAAAACCGGCGCACCTCAAGGTGAGATACTTGGTCTAATAAACCCTTTCTCGAGCAAATCCTCCAGTCGAGATGAGAGTTCTTTCAATTTTGCAGGTGCGAGTCGGTAAGGTGCCTTGGCAACCGGTTCAGCTCCCGGCATGAGGTATATCTGGAATTCAACCTCACGGTCTGGTGGCAACTCTGTCAAATCATTAGGAAATACATCCGGGTAATCCCGCACTATGAGGACATCCCCTATCTTAGGGATATCAGCCCCCACATCCAAGAATTGCGCCAAATACGCCTTACACCCACGTTGCAACATTTCCCCCGCCTTAAGCATAAAAACAACTTGAGGTAATGAGCAACTATCATCCCTATGAACATTAATACGATTTCCGTCAAGAGTTGTAAGTCGCACGAGTCTCTACCCGCACACAATGTTTGAGCATCCACGGTAGCAAGCCAGTCCATCCCAAGAATAACATCAAAGCAACCCAATGACATTAAGTACAAGAGGGTAGGATGACTATGGCCCGATAACTAGATCTGATGACTATCTACAACATTGGTCACAATGAGCGAATTTCCTACCGCAACCTCATCCTTGATTAAATGTCTAGTATCCTTGGGATCTTATCAAACCCAATACAAAAGGTGATAGACGTAACCCATACTAAACATTCACGACAAAACTGGCACATGATCAGTCACCAGACATATTCAGGTTGTGTAAAGTAAGGGTAAACTTCTAACAACGTTGATCAGGTGTTATTAGCTGTTTACTTTACTTTAGTCACCCTAAACACAACATGTTATGATCACATTGACAATTCTGCCATCACAAATACACATAGCATTTATCTATTAAACATTAAAGGTTTTGCAATTAACCATTGAAGTAGGGAATTCTATCCTACCACAAAACACAAGAGCATAACACCCTTATGAATTATTGCACTTAAGCACTCAATATGAGCTGTCATAACTTACTCAAACAAAATATAGGTATTGGGTTTCCTTCTGAAACTTTATGTATCTAAGTGTTCAACGAGAAGCATTCCAACCTACGTATCGTGCATTATTCATTACATAACAAATTTCCTATACTACATCACAATGTAAGGGCACTAACCGCCCATTTATGACTTCATACTATTAAGCATCCAGTGAAATATATATAAATATATATAGAGAGAGACATACGTCAAACCTAAAGATTACCTGCCGTGCAGCTACCCAGCAGTTGACATTTCTTAGTAACAGTTTGGTCCCATACTAGATTCGAGTTCGAGCACAAACTGCCCGAATCCCTCGAACCATTGCTCTGATACCAACTTGTAAGACCCTCAAATCCGACGGGTCAAACAGTTGGGATTCAAAGACTAAAACCATAGTTAATATTTAAGAAGTTTTATTTTGTTATCAGAAAACACGCAGCGGAAAGTAAATGGTTTAAGTTATTCAAACATGAAATTCCCCACAACGGGTCAAAGCATATTTGTTAAACAAAAACAATAAGTTTAGAAAGAGTTTTCTAGCAATAAAGTAGTCTCTTCTCATTTGAAATGTCAACCGTCTCTGAGTAGCCCTGCAGCATGCCAAGGTATCCCTTTGATTCTCCAAATACCTGAAATAAAGCTAATATGCACGCAAAGTCAGACGAGCTGAGTGAATTCAAGTTTTATGTAGTTCTTAAATAATAAGTATATTGTTAAAATAAAAATAACAAAATACTTTGACCTTAGAGTTACAATAAGCGCAATCCGCTTATATGTTCCCTAAGCAAATGTAAAGTCTAGAATAAGAGCAATCCGCCTACTTAACATAAGACTTTATTGTAAATCTATAATAAGCGCATTCCGCCTATTTATCACAAAACATAGTAATGTCTACGTAAGCGCATACCGCCTACTCAACACAAACCAAAACTATAAATCAAGCAGATATACTATATAACTATCATAGCTCAATTTATAATACTAAGTAACCGTCATACACATTTTATATATGTAAAAGTATATAGTAATGCTTTAAACCTAAACAAGTATAAATCGAGGCAAATCCTGATCTAACAAGCAAGGTTTCACATGCATATTAGCCCAAAATGTTCAAAACAGTAAAAAGGGCACATGAATTCACCTCAAGAAAATACGTTAACTGCACACGCTTAGGAAACGACTGAAGGTGCAAGTGATAGGATAGCGTCGACATCCTACACATCTTGATTTGACATGTAAACTACTAGATCCAAGTCTAGCGCCATCGTAACCATTCAATTTGCATGACAACCTTCATGTCCACACTCTCAAAATAGCAGCATCATCATCTTTCCACCCATAACTTTACTAGTCACACCAAATTTATCCCAAACCATTTTATACCTATCATTTTTATAATATTTCCATGATAACCAATTATCATATTTACACCATACATGAAGAAACCCACACATGCAAGTATACCCTCATGCACGTACACACCATATTTAACCCCAAACCATGGCACCTTTGACCTGTGAGATACCACATACATATCCACGACATTTTCTTTTCTGTGCAATCCAAAATTAAACATCCAACAATATTATGAAGGTCCTTTTTCTAAGTAATTCTGAAGAACACCAAGAACTATAGGATTAGACATAACTAATAAAAAAAAAGACCTTAACAACCTTGGCTTAAACACAATCGGCCTAAATAATTAATCGATCAATTCATGAACCACACGATGCTAGTTAACCACAGACTTAGCCGGATACAAAACTAGTTGTGGAGTTCGATCTAATGCCGATGAACGGCTACTGATCTTCAACTAACATATCAATGGAACTCGAACATGATTAACCAGAAGGCCGTAATCGTGAAACAAAGCAAACATCCCAACCTATCCATTACTTGTGTGGAGTCTGTGTAGTTTCAAGCTTACATCAAAGGACATCGACCACATTGTACCGACCGTCCTCAACATAAACCGCAACGCAACCGAACCCACCATTGCCATTGCCAACGTGTTACGCCACCGCCATAGCTAGCGATTGCTCCGTTCGACACCCCCATACGTAACAACAACCACTCGCACCGAAACCACTTCAGCCGGAATCGTGTGCAATGTGGCGTCACAAACCGTTACTCGAGGAGGGACAAAACGAAACGCAAAAGAGATTTCCTAGATATCGAAGAGAATACCTGGTCTATCATTTAAACGGACAAGAGAGATGGTTCTTGGGAGGTGACCGCATTCTTTTTTTTCTTTTTTGGGTTGAGGTGAGGAAAGATTAGAAAGTTATATGGAGGTTGCGGCTTAGGGTTTTTGTGAGTATGGTGGTGATTTGCATATTACACAAAGGTCCTTTTACTTTTATCCATGAGTTACTATTATCTCATAGTCCCAAATCACCAATTGCTTCTGCCCAAATGGAACCTCAACAAACCGGAGTCCTACATGTGCGCCCATATGACATAAACTAAGACTAGTGATCAAGCAGGCATATCCAACTTCTGTCATAGCTCAGTTTAAAAATACATATAAGATGAACTATGTGACAACCCTGACTCAAAACCAATACCATAGATCAGAGCAGGCATATCCCCCTTCTGTCATAGCTCGGTTCGACATGTCAGGGAGCGATTAAACATAGTCTATTATACATAATAACCAGTATAACATAAACTAAGCAACAACCATGACACAAAACCAATACAATAGATCAGACCAGGCATATCCCACTTCTATCATAGCCCAGTTTATAAGGTCAGGTAGTCGCCAAACACAGCAACTCCTCATACGGTGGCATCCTAATAGTGGTGTGATGGCTATTGTTATATAAATTTCTGCCAAGGGTAAGTGTTAACCATAGCTACCGCCAAAATCAATAATGCAGGCTCGAAGCATATCTTCGAGAGGTTGGATGATTCTTCCCGACTGAGCATCCGTCTGCGGGTGATATGCGGTGCTGATGTGTAACCTAGTACCCATCTCATCATGAAACCTCTTCCATAGTTTTGACGTAAAACGAGTGTCTCTATGGGAAACAATAGACAATGGTACCCCGTGCCTGGACACAATCTCCCGAATAAACAATTTAGCTAACCGTTCGGAGTTAAAGGTCCCTCGTATCGGCAAGAAGTGAGCACTCTTTGTCAATTTATCCACCATCAGCCAAATGGTGTCAAACCCCTTTCGCGAACGGGGTAGCTTAGTGATGAATTCCATAGTAAGATGCTCCCACTCCCACTCCGGTACCTCCAAAGGTTGGATCTTTCCAAACGGTTTCTGGTGTTCCGTCTTAACCTGTAAACAAGTCAAAGTCCTACATACGTATGTCGCTACCTCGTACTTCATTGCTGGCCACCAATAGTTCTTCTTGAGATCTTGATACATTTTGGTCGCCCTCGGATGAATAGAATAGCGGGTCTTGTGTGCCTCATCCATGATTAACCCACCATAACGAGGTATCCACATCCGCTCTTTCATGAACATACCTCCGTCTCCATTACTTTCCAAAAGTCCCTGTTGTCCCCACATTCACTTCGTCATGATCCACTCCACCTGTAAGGCTTCATTCTGAGCACTAGAGATCTGTTTCACTATATACGGCTTCAAGATAAGCTTACAAGACTTCACCCGAATGGGTTTAGGCCTCTCCTTTCGGCTCAACGCGTCTGCCACCACGTTAGCCTTACCTGGATGATACATAATCTCACATCATAATATGTGTTCAACTTTAACCACCTGCGCTACCCCATATTAAGGTCTTCCTGCTCGAAGAGATACTTCAAATTCTTATGTCTTGTGTAGATAGTGCAAGGGGCCCCATATAAGTAATGTTAGGGCTGTAAACGAACCGAACGAACACGAACACAGGCGTGTTCGTGTTTGTTCATTTAACTTTAACCGAACACGAACACGAACACGAACACATAATCGAACACATTTTTGTGTTCGTGTTCGTTCATTAAGAAATTTGTCGTGTTCGTGTTCGTTTATGTTTGTTCATTTAAACCTAAACGAACAGTTCATGAACATAAACGAACACAAATGATCAATATAAACGAACACAAATCAACATAAACGAACACAAACAAAAACAAGTTAATAATGATTCATAAACATAAATGAACGTTATGGTTAGGGTGGATAGCTGTTGTGAAGTGTGGGGCTGTGAAGTGTGGAGAGCGGCTGATAAGTGATATGTTTAGAATGTTAGGGTTAGGTTTAAGTTTTTAGAACATATGAATTAAGGTTACTTAACAAAAGGAAATAAATAATAAAAATAAAGTTAAGTTTAATTAAATGAACATAAACGAACAAAAATAAACGAACATAAACGAACATAAATGAACGGACATAAATGAACGTTCATGAACATAAATGAACGAACACAATGTGTGTTCATGTTCGTTCGTTTAACTAAACGAACAAAAAATTGTGTTCGTGTTCGTTCATTTATTTAAATAAACGAACATAAACGAACTTCCCGCCGAACAGTTCACGAACAGTTCATGAACGTTCGGTTCGTTTACAGGCCTAAGTAATGTCTCCATAGTTCAAGCGCGAAAACAACGGTCGCCAACTCTAAATCATGAGTCGGGTAATAACCTTGTGAGGTTTTAGCTGCGTGAGGATATGCAATCACCCTACCACGCTGCATAAGAATGCACTCGAGTCCCCGGAGTGTCTCGTCCGAATATACCACTAAGTCTTCAGTCTCATCCCACAAGGCCAGGATCGGTGCATGCGCCAACCTTTTCTTTAATTCAAGAAATGTGTTTTTCCTGGTCTGAGTCCCAAAAATATTTCACCTCCTTCTTGGTCAGTTTAGTCAAGGAGGAAGCTATCTTGGAGAAATCCTGTATGAACCTCGGATAATAACCTGCCGAACCCAAGAAGCTACGAATCTCTGCCGGTGATTTTGGTGTCGCCCAGTTTATCACTGCCTCCCACACACCCGGTTCATCAAACCCATGAATGTCGCGGGCATGTTAGTTAACCAAAGGACATCACCAAAAACTCATAATGCCCATAACGAGTATGAAAAGCAGTCTTCGGTACCTCCTGCTCTCGTATTTTCAGCTGATGGTAGCCCGATCTAAGATCAATCTTCGAGAACCAACTAGTTCCTTGGAGCTGATCAAACAAGTCATCAATCCTTGGTAAAGGATACCTATTTCTTCACAGTCAACTTGTTTAGTTCCTTGTAATCGATATACATCCACATGATGTCATCCTTCTTTTTAACGAACAAAACCGGCGCACCTCAAGGTGAGATACTTGGTCTAATAAACCCTTTCTCGAGCAAATCCTCCAGTCGAGATGAGAGTTCTTTCAATTCTGCAGGTGCGAGTCGATAAGGTGCCCTGGCAACCGGTTCAGCTCCCGGCATGAGGTATATCTGGAATTCGACCTCACGGTCTGGTGGCAACTATGTCAAATCATCACGAAATATATCCGGGTAATCCCGCACTACGGGGACATCCCCTATCTTAGGGATATCAACCCCCACATCCAAGACTTGCGCCAAATACGCCTTACACCCGTGTTGCAACATTTCCCCCGCCTTAAGCATAAAAACAACCCGAGGTAATTTGCAACTATCATCCCTATGAACAGTAATACGATTTCCATCAGGAGTTGTAAGTCGCACGAGTCTCTACCCGCACACAATGTTTGAGCATCCACGGTAGCCAGCCAGTCCATCCCAAGAATAACATCAAAGCAACCCAATGACATTAAGTATATGATGACTATGGCCCGATAACTAGATCCGACGACTATCTACAACCTTGATACCAACATGTAAGACACTCAAATCCGACGGGTCAAACAGTTGGCATTGAAAGACTAACACCATAGTTAATATTTAAGAAGTTTTATTTTATTATCAGAAAACACGTAGCGAAAAGTAAATGGTTTAAGTTATTCAAACATGAAATTCCCCACAACGGGTCAAAGCATATTTGTTAAACAAAAACAATAAGTTTAGAAAGAGTTTTCTAGCAATAAAGTAGTCTCTTCTCATTTGAAATGTCAACCGTCTCTGAGTAGCCCTGCAACATGCCAAGGTATCCCTTTGATTCTCCAAATACCTGAAATCAAGCTAATATGCACGCAAAGTCAGACGAGCTGAGTGAATTCAAGTTTTATGAAGTTCTTAAATAATAAGTAAATTGTTAAAATAAAAATAACAAAATACTTTAACCTTAGAGTTACAATAAGCGCAATCCACCTATATGTTCCCTAAGCAAATGTAAAGTCTAGAATAAGCGCAATCCGCCTACTTAACATAGGACTTTATTTTAAATCTATAATAAGCGCATTCTGCCTATTTATCACAAAACATAGTAATGTCTACGTAAGCGCATACCGCCTACTCAACACAAACCAAAACTATAAATCAAGCAGATATACTATATAACTGTCATAGCTCAATTTATAATACTAAGTAACTGTCATACACAGTTTATATATGTAAAAATATATAGTAATGCTTTAAACCTAAACAAGTATAAATCGAGACAAATCCTGATCTAACAAGCAAGGTTTCACATGAAAATGTGTTACAAAAAGGTTACAACTTTGGATGAATGAATGACGAGTGTACTATAATTACAATGATTGTGCTAAGTATGTGAGTATCTGAGTATTCTATGATGAGCGACAGAGTATAAGTGTTGTTCAAGTGAGTCTGATCCGTCCGATACTCGTTAATCATCCACTTATATATAGTTACATGAAAGTAAATGAAGAATCCCGTGTAATCCGCTGTTTAGTTACGTTCTTTGAAAGCTTCAGGTGATCGTTGTGGCTGTTTCACCTCAACTAGTCATTGTAGCAGCGTTTTCCTGGTCTTTCGCCGATATTTAATGCATATCGGTTACAAGTTTGACTCCTTCTTCGAGCTTGGACTTTGGCTTGCAAGAGTTATTCTTTCATCCTTGACTTCTCTGACTGAGTATGATAATACAGAGGTTATAAAGAGGTTACAAGTCCATATTATAGCTTAGTTGTACCTGTAATTATGTCATAGAAAGGTAATTCGTTAGTCCATCCTCAGGATGTGCACATGCTAAAATACAGTTACATCCTGAAGTCTGTTAAGTCCTTCAGCATCCTGAGGATGCTACACTAAGAATATGAGGTAAAATCATCATGAGGATTTTCACCACCAACAATCCCCAAGATACTTCGATTGGTCTCACCACCAAGTTATTTTAAAGATTACATATGGGCTTGACCCCAGTTTAATTAAGGTCTTGCCTTTTTACAGTTTTTTATCAAAAATTGTTAATCCTTCATTGAAAAGGGAATAAAGACTTAAAATCCCTTTGAAGATATAACACTGGGGACATCCTCAGAATAAAGAAGACCATCCTGAGGATGATGAAGAAGAATTAAGGACATCTTTAAGATATCAATCCTTATCATTCTGTGAAGATTAATTGATGAAAGGATATAAAGGGCATCATTAGTCTCATTCTTTTTATACTTAACATTTGTTAGTGTTTACAGGATAACAAAAGAACAAAGAAAGGAAGACAAGGATGTAGCGTCAAAAGCAGTTACCATATTAATTTATCATAGTCAAAATTGAAGTCAACTCCTGGCTTCAACCAAAACCAGGACCCATCCACCAGAGGTCAACATCTATGCTCCAGGTCAGAAGAAGATTTGGGGCTTCGTCTTGAAACCAAGATCCCTCCACCCCAAACCTTACATTGTCTTAAACTATTACATGCCAAAATAAAATTGTTCGAAATTGTTCAATCACAGACTACTAGCATAATCACTACCACAAAAGATTTAAAAAAAAATGGGCTCTAGCCTAGTCATTATATCCTTCATCGCCCATTTGAAGATGTTTCACCACCTCGGCCACCTTAGCTTCTACCTCCTTCACCCCAACATCTTCAGAATCCTTTGGTGCATCTTCAAGATGTGTAACAGGGACAGGCTCATAAACCACCTCTTTCCACCAAGGCTTTTAATTTTTTCCTTCCAAGCTTCAACATCCCAGTCATCCTGCTTGAAACCAGGATCCTTAGCTTGGAGAGCCATTTTCACTCTAGCCTGTAAGACATAAATGGTTTCAGATTTCATAAGCCCATCCCTGTATTCCTCCACTTCCTTCTCCTGATTCAGCACCGCCTGGGCATGCTCAGACTTCACCTGCTTTAGTTCAGCCTCCAACTGGTCCAACTTCTTCTCGATATGTTTGCTCTTGTCACGAGCAATCTTTTGTAATTCTTCAAGTTTAGACTGGGCATCATGAAGTTCTTTGGCAACCCCATCCAGAAATTTTAGAAAATACTCATGTCTCTGCCAAAGAAAGGAAAAAGGTAAGTATTTTACCTTAAAAATTTTTAACTAATATGAATATTTCAATGCCATCGTCAGGATAGCATTATACCTGGAGTGTGAACTGGGAAATCTTGTTTAAGACATCCTCAAAGCTGAGCCCTTCGAAAGGGGTGACTTCCTGGGCTATAGCGGAAGCAGTAGCAGTCTTTCTCTTTTTGGAGGAAGCAGCAGCCCTAGACTTAGGAAGACTAGAAGGAGGACTGGCCATCTTGGAACTTGATGGTGAGGTGATGTTGGTTGCCTTTACATCCAGACTATCAATGTTATCCAAGTCAAAAGAGGCAGGCTTCTTTGCTGTGAAAAGGCAAACACAGGGTTAGCTAATGGTTAACATAGAAGACATCCTCAGGATGTGATAAATAATACTTACCAGACATCTCGGTAGCTTGACTAGCGGTATGACTTTCTTCCACCTCGAAGGTTCTTGCAGAAACAGGTAAGTCAAATACTGCTTTACACCTCAAGTAAGCGTCGTTCAGAGGAGAAGCAAGCTTTGCAAATAAAACACCTGTTAGACAAAAATTTTCAGAATATTAGTGATATCCTCAGGATGTAACTACAATTTTTTTATAAACATCCTGAAAAAACTTTACCACTCTTTAACCAAGAAATAGGAATCTCATCCCCAAAAGGAATGGAACTCCTCTTTACAAAGAAAAATTTTGATTTCCAAGATTTTTCAGACTTGATAACATTAAACAGAAAAGGAGGCTCTTTGTTTATAAGTTGAAGAACATAGCAATTTGAACCATGTGTTTTCAGCTTATATATATGAGGCAGGTCTCCTATCTGAAGATGGATGCCATGGTTTTCAATGATCCTGTTACAAACCATCAGGATTCTCCAAATTTCAGGCATGGCCTGAGCATAAGCCATCTCTGTCACATCAAAGAAATCTTTGATGAACGAAGGGAAGGGATACCTCAAACCCAGGTAAAAAGGCAGGTACAGGAAACAAACCCATGTGGAGGAAGCAAAATTAGATTTTGCATTTGGGTCGTAGGGACGAAACTCAGCAGAACTTGGGAAAACTCCTGAGTCCTTTAGAGCCTGGATGTCCCTGTCGTCAAAGGAACAGATTTCCTGACCAGGATGGCTCAACAGGTTTTGGGGAGTGAAGTCTTTTGGGACTCCGACACTCCCAGAAGCTCTAGTTGTTCTTTTACCCATCTTCAGAATATTTCGAATATTTTTACAGGTTTGAAAGAAGAAAAGAGAGAGAAGAGAAAGAGATTACCTTCTTTAAAAGATCAAATGTGATTATAAAGGAAGAAAGAAGCTCTATATATAGATGGCAGAAGATGACCTTGTGTAACGGTCATCATTTGATTATAGCCGAAAAGTAGCCGTTGCTATCCTGACAAACGTCCCATCAGATCATGAGATAAGATTTGCGATTAAAAAATATTATAACCTTATAAGATATTAACGGTAACATAGTTTTGGGGACAATTGTTGGTGGTGGAAATCCTCAGGATGATTTTACCTCATATTCTTAATGTAACATCCTCAGGATGATTTTACCTCATATTCTTAATGTAACATCCTCAGGATGCTGACGGACTAAACAGAGTTCAGGATGTAACTGTATTTTAGCATGTGAACATCCTGAGGACGGACCAACAGATTATCTTTCTATGACATTATTGCAGGTACAATCAACCAATATTGTAAACTCGTAACTCTTCTCCCAGGTCTATATTTCCATATTCAGTCAAAGAAGTCAAGGATGATGGTGTTATACTTGCAAGCCAGGTCCAAGCTCAAAGAAGGAGTCAAACTTGTAACCGACAAGCATTAAATATAGGCGAAGAAAAAGGAAACTGTTATTCAACGACTATAATCTGTTGAAACAGCCCAATGTTCACCTGAAACAGTCTTGAAGACCATTGAAGACTAGCGGATTATGTGGGATCTCTCATTTACTTTCATGTAACTATATAAAGGGAATGATTGACGAGTATAGGACACATTAGACTATCTTGATCAACACTTCATACTCTGATACTATCACACAAACAACACACTCATTGTAATCATAGAACACTCGTCCATCATTCATCCAAAGTTGTACTATTTTTTACATTATTAATATTAACAAACAAGGCAGGGGCCTAGACTCCTCCCGAGGTTTTGTGCCGGCGATCATCAACTGATCAAGGGCTTTCCTCCTACATCGAGTGTTGTTCTTTGTGTATTCATGTTTATTTTACTTATTCCTATAATCTGCCTTACAAATACATCCTCAGGATATAACTGTCCATTCTCGAATTTACCTTTGTCATCCTGAGCACAGTTGTCATATGTTGATTACCTCACATTTTCTGATTTTGAAAACAAGATTATTTTTATTTAGTAATTTTTGACCAAAACAGTTTAGTTGTTTTGATAAAAGTAAAACAGAATATTTTTCCAATGACTCCAATACAGGCATATAATTCTAAAATATTTTTTCAACGACCCAAAAATCTACAACTATAGGCAGGTTCTGAAACAAATTTGTCACTGAAAACATAATAATTGACTCAATTTTAACAGTTTATTTTATCCATATTTGTTTTAACAGGCAAACTGTAGGAAACAAACCTAAACATCTCTCAATAAGGCGACTAGAACCTAAAAAGCCACATCTTCATGAGCAGTAAAAGGGGAAAAAAAAGGACACATATACATGCCAACACAAACACTTTTAGTTTCCGAGTATGTTTATTCAACCCTAACAACCCATCACCAATCTCCCCAAATTTTGCAAACTCCTAAACCCTCCACGGATTAATATTCACAACCACATTAACTACAACACATTCCTCTGCGTCAACTCAGAAACCAGAGGCGCATTAAATAGAGACGCAGAAACGCGGAAACAGGCCCAACAGACACTTAGAAATGCCATATCAATTTATAGTTCGAAGTATAAAAGTAATATATACCTGTGTTATCATTATTGCTAAGTAATTTGAACTTAACTTTGATCGAAGGCAATGCTTTAACAGTTGTATATTGAAAACATTAAACTGTTTCACTTCATGATTTTATAGCAATTAACACACTTAAGACTCCCAGAAACTCTTCAATTTACATGCTTAAGTCTATGGTAAAGTTTCCCAAACACCATATATTCTAACAAGCTAAATATTTTTTATAAAATAATTTAACATGTTAAAGTTTCTAACTAACATGTTATGTGTTCAAATCTGTTTAAACTAAGGCTAATACAAAACAATTTAACATGTTAAATCAAATTTTTATTTCATGAAACCCTAAATATTAGCAATCTAACTATACAGGTTCTTACAAATCAAACCCTAATCACTTATTCAACAATACACCAAATCAATTTAACACAAAGTTGAGAAATTCAACTAAATAACAAATCACTTAAACAATATAATCCAACTAAATAACAAATCACCCAAATATGATAAATTCAACTAAATAACAAATCACACAAATCTGAGAAATTCACAAATCAAAGAGTTTTTTTTGCTCTAAACGTATCTGTATATATATATATATATATATATATATATATATATATATATATATATATATATATATATATATATGTGTGTGTGTAAAATTAGTTCCGCGGTTTCTCTCATAATCATGATATATGGATCATTTAATAATATTGTAACAAATTATATTAGTATATAATTTGGGACTAAAGAACAACCAAGTAATCAATGTATGTAGGTTGTTAAACAAATACACGAAAGACAATTGGTGCTTTTAATATAGATATATGATCAAAAAATTTCACGCCATACTCGCTTCCGTTTTGTTACTAGCTTGTATAGCATCAGGTCGCGCATTTTCCATATCGTGGGCCGCATCCATTGTTGCACACATAGCAAGTCGCTCCTCTAGCTCTGCGAAGGAAATAGGGCAAAACCCAAGAAAATCTGAGGCACCCAGATCACCATTGCTGCGGTTTGCTTCCGAGGTTACAGATCCATCGAATCCAACATGTGCCACGTGCTTTACATCAGTCGGAAGCCCAATCTCTAGTTCCATACACACCTCATCCGTCTCATCGTCCTTGAAAACTAGAACAACCATTATGATACAAGTCCAATGAGCTAATGATAGGTTATTTGTTACTTTTTTTAAGCTATTGGTTTATACTTTTAGAGTTCAAAAAATTTAGGTTACATTTTTTTTGGGTGTCATTGGTCATCAAGTTTTTCATGTGTGTCACTTATGAATATTATTAACAATAACAATTTTATGGGTGTGTGGTGACACCCTAATCGTATGATCAATAGGAGCACCTAGTGATTGAGAGAGACTTTAGCTTACCTAGTGATTGAGACAAACTTTTGATACTCTTGGTGATCCTTTGAAAGCCAATGGAGACATTAGGCTTTGAAAGTGATGCGAACCTAAATGAGCTTTTCAACATGTTGTCATTTGAAGTTGGTACTCCTTCTTCATATTTTTGGTCCTTGGGAATACCAAATGATCTACACACTATAATCACATAGAACAGATAAATAGCCTAGAAATAACATTAACCATAAAAATATCAAATTAGTTATGATGTTTGGTTTTCTCACGTAGTTATAAGAATAAGTTAAGATGGTTAGTTCACTTGTATTATCTCTATAAAAGAGAATAATCTTTTCAAGATCAATTGAGAAAGAAGCACATCAATGTTCATAATATACTTATGATAAAAAGATTCACATTTCAAGCAAATTTGTTATTAGAAAAATAGTTGTTTTAATATGAGATGGAGAGATTTAGATACCCATATGAGAAGAGTCGATATCTTCTTTCTGTCTTCTTCCATGTTGAACACAAACCGCGACACTAGCTGCCGAGACACAACCGGTAACAAATGGAAAAGCTACAAGGCGTTCCATTCGATCTTTCATCATAGAGGCTGGTAAAGGGAGTAAAAAATGGTCGAGACTGGCAAAGGGAGAAAGAAAATGGTGGTGGTAGTTGTAGGTGTTGCTTGATGTTCAATTGTATGAATAGAGTTGAGTTAGTTATAGACGTAAATGGTTGAGGATGCTTTGTAAACAAGATACAATGATTCTACATGTAATGACAACTCCGTCACCTTTTGGAGTCCATATTCGAATTCAATGTCTTACGTTTGGTAGAGAGATTAATTAATTAGAGGCCCCGCCAAATCTTAAGTATTAAAAGTATTATATGACACACATACTAGCCGGTTATGTACAAAGGAAAATTAAAATGCGAAGTGTACGAAGCTACAGCGAAGCGACATATGGTCTTGGGCGCCATAGTTATATGTGAAGCAAGTTAAATAATTAAGCAACATATATTGATAATTATGCACAATAATAAATAATTATGCATGAAGTTATATAATTACCAAAAAAAAAAAAATGCACACAACTTATGTTAATAATTACACTAAACAATATTAATTCTTTGTACTATTCGCTCCTTAGCAACTCTCTCTCTCTATATATATTGTCATGTATTAATTTGAATTCTATTATTGATTTAAAAAAATACATAAAAAAAATTAGAACACTTGAAACGAAAGATACAATAAAAAAAATGTGCTTTTCAATTAGTTTTATGTATTTTATACTTAAAGAAAAGTAAGCAAATGTTGAAAGTGGAGTCTACCACAACCACCAAAGAGTCTTTCACCAGCAATCCATGATCATTGGTTATCAATTTCATTGTATTGCCACTTGTCAAACGGGAGATGGCCATGCATTAGATTAACGAACCAAGGCAGTATTAGTAAGAACTAGCAAATGAAATCAAGGTCCCAAACTAGGTAGGTATCGCATCGATCTTATAGCACTTCTAGAACGTTAGATCGTATATGAGTATGTGTGTATATGATGTCCATATTATGTGTATAGGATGTATTTATGCATGTGTATATTGTTTATCATGTATCCACGTATGTAAATATGTGTATGTGTTCCTATGTATGTGTTGCATTTTCAATGCTCTTTTTGTTTTTCTTAACAATCTGTACATTACTTTGCATCACCTGACTCGAACCATCGACCTCAGATGAAGGACATCATTCTACATTGATACCGCTAAACTAATTAAAGGCGTTTAATTTGAGAATACACGGGTACAACGATTTAATAATTTCGGA
This sequence comes from Ambrosia x helenae, assembly GCA_030844895.1. Lineage (NCBI taxonomy): Eukaryota > Viridiplantae > Streptophyta > Magnoliopsida > Asterales > Asteraceae > Ambrosia > Ambrosia x helenae. The sequence continues at coordinate 79,460 of JAUTDX010000537.1, read as the reverse complement.
CCCCAAATTTCAACACACCTTATGATAAGAACATACTATGAAAGTGAGAACCAACCAGCCCTTGAAAACATTTACTTATCATTTATCAAACCCCTTATTGTTTTACTTTGCACTTAGGGTAAATTACCAAAACCATCCCTGTAGTTTGGGCCAATATGTCAGTCCAGTCTAATCTTTTAAAAATTGCATGAACACTCCTTGATCTTTCAGAAAATATGCCTAAACAATTCAACGACTTAACCCCGTTAAGTTTTCTTCATTAATTAAGTCAGGGGCATTTTCATCAAGTGATGTATAAAGTCACCTTCTTCCCCAAATTCTTCTTCCCTAATCAAACCACTACCACTACCCACCATCTCCTCCACCTTTCACCACCACCACCACTCCTCTGTTCTTCCCTCTCAACCTTATTAACAAACAATATAAACCAATACCAAATCAATTCCCAATCATTCCTCTGTTCTACCAATCAACAATGTTCAGAAATTAAAACAATCCTAAACCACCTACAATCGAGGTGAAAAGCAATCAAACCCTATAAAAAAATTACATGGATCGAAGAAGACGACAGCCCCTGCGGATCAAGACGACGCCATTTCACCCACCTCTTCTTCTCCTTCAGTTCCTTTTCTTCTTTAACACGATTTCAATGACAAACTCATCGACCATATCCTTAAACGAAGACGTATTGGGTCTTATGGTGTTTAAAGCAGATATCCAAGACCGGAATAATAATCTCTCCACATGGACCGAAGAAGTGGACAGCCCCTGCACCTGGGCGTGTCACCTGTGAACCGTATTCCCACCGGGTCACAAAGCTCCATTTACCCGGTTTCTCTCTCTCGGGTCACATCAGCAAAGGCTTATTAATCCAGTTGTCAGGTAGGTTGCCTAATAATATTTGGTCGTTGACCAGTTTCAGAACCGTTGACTTTTCTAATAACTATCTTGATGGGGTGATCCCAGATGAGAAGATTGAAAGTTTGTTTGATTTAAGAGTGTTTAATATTAGTAGTAATAGTTTTAGTGGTCTGTTGCCTGATAAGATAGGAGAGTGTTTGTTGTTGAGAGTTTTTTATGTTAGTGATAATTATTTGGTTGGGTTGTTGCCTTAGAGCTTATAGAAGCTTAGTATGTGTAATGTGGTTAATCTTAGAGGTAATTATTTCATTGGGAATGGACTCGATTGTGTTGAAAGGTGAAGATGGTGGTAGTGGTGGTGGTGGTGGTGAAAGGTGAAGATGGTGGTGGGTGGTTGTGGGTGAATGGTGGTGGTGGTGGTGAAAGGTGTGCATGGGTCAGTTTGGTTCGGTTTTTACCATTAACCATAACCATAACCGCTATTTCGGTTATTGGATTTCCTTAACCATAATCATAACCAAACTTCGGTTATGGTTAATCGGTTATGAATTCGGTTATGGTTATTTCGGTTATTAACCACAAATTTCAACTAAAACTAACTTTCGACTAAAGTTTAAAAATTAAAATCGCACGGGTCTACAAAATCAAAACTGGAACCTACGATGGTGGACTTAGCTTAAGCTTTTTTTGTAAGACTAACAAGATTACATTTTTTTGTTAAACTCCCAATGGGGAATCCTTGTTAATAAAATATTTCTAGACAATAAAAAGACTTACTTAAGCCTAAGTTTAATTCTTTATTAAAATAAATGTCACCTGCATCAAGATCGTTTTGTTACTAGCATACTTTTATCTTCTACATAGCTAGTGTAAAACATAAACCTATTACATTGACTTAAAACTAAAAATTAGGTTCGGTTTTGGTTATACCGGTTAACCAAAGTTTCATAACCATGACCATAAGCGCTCGGTCGGTTAAAGAAGTTTCATAACCATTGGTTATGTCGGTTATCGGTTAAAATTATTTCGGTTATGTTGGTTATGGTTCGGTTATTGGTTATGGCGGTTAATTTTGCTCACCCCTAGTGAAAGGTGAAGATGGTGGTGGTGGTGGTGGTGGTGGTGGGTCTGATTAGGGAAGAAGAATTTGGGGAAGAGGGTGACTTTATTCGTGACTTGACGAAAATGCCCCTGTCTTAACGAAGAAAAGTTAACTGGGTTAAGTCGTTGGACTGTTCAGGCATATTTTCTGAAAGATCAAGGAGTGTTGATGCAATTTTTAAAAGATTGGACTAGACTGGCATATTGGCCCAAACCACAAGGACGATTTTGGTAATTTACTCTTGCACTTATATGGAACACTTTACAACTTCGTGCATCATATAATATTTCATCCACGTACACCATGAGCCGTAACCATTCTCTCATGTTGTACATTCCATGATCAACGACTAATTAAGAAGGGGTTCCCTTATCTCCTAGCTCTTTATCTGTTTCCGTTCGAGCACATGTATCTCTAGATAATCTATATCTATCCTTACTATAATAGGAGAGTCGCGAGTGACATAAGAAAAGCTAAGAAAAGCTGATGTGGCAACACCTTAGCTATGCCAACAATGCCTTGCTGATGATAAATGTGATGTCATTATTTTGCTTAAAATATTCACAAAAATATGGCACTTGCATTAACAGATGTTCATAGCGAGTCACTCGTGCTTCATAAATTAATAATATAATGGAGATAATGGCTAAAATCGTCTTTGAGGTTTAACCAGTTTTGCTACATCAGGCCAAAATCGATTCTTTTTACATCTGAGTCCTTCAGTTTTACATTTTGTTGCCAAATTCATCCTGAAACTAAACCCAGTTAACTATTGTCGTTAAGTTGGTGGTATTTATAATTTTTTATTTGTAACAACCCGACCGGGAGGGGGCTGGACGTTACGACAGTTTGGTAACAGACTTGCACAACGGAAGCAACGATGACTAATAATTAATGTTTTAATACAAATTCTAATCCAAAATATAAAATATATACAAGATATATTTATACTAAAGTCTATTGCAGGGACGAGACGCCGCGGTCGTCGAAGCAGCTGACGGGTTGTTATCCACTAATCGATCCGATCTCTACACGTACGTAGCTCTAGAAGCTCTAATCCGCGATGCTTATAGCTCGAACCTTCTAACATGAAAATCTCTAATCCATACAAGCAAGCATATACCTCGTCTTCCCGATCATCCAAATGCAGTACCTGAACACATGCTTAAAAGAGTTTGGGTCAGCAATTACGCTGGTGAGTCCGTGTAACTAGTTAAGTAAATCCAAAACAGTTTAACAGTTCAAAACAAGTTTACACAGTTCAACACACGTGATGTACAAGCGACCCCTCAACCCTAACACTAGATCTATCTACTGCCATTATAGATCTACAAGGCATAATATATGCCGCAACGGTCCGCAGGCCTCAGTGGAGGGTTTCCCGCGCCCAACGTCCCGGGTCCACTGTGCGTGGGGGTTTCCCCAAGTAGTACTACCAATATATTAAGCGGCTCACCTCTGAGTTAATGAGTGTCAGTATAATCCGGCAGCCAATATCTTGTCACATCACAACAGTTTATAAAGAGGAAGCATGCATTCACCCCAAAACAATTAAAACACAAAAAAGGAGAAGTACACGAACTCACCTTAACAGTGCTTCACATCATGTCACACCACATTATCACATAATTTCCCAAGTCGGGAGCCCATCTATCCTTGGCACATAAGATCCTATGATAATCACAAACATTAGTGGGTGTAACCGAACATCGCGGTTACACGGGTGGGTACTAGGAACTTTAGTTATTTATGTGGATAAAGTCCATATACATTTACGGTCACATCTATTGTCCGGAATTCCAATATACTCCATAACTCATTATTTTCTATGTCCGAATACTATCCAATGATCAAGTTACATCTCATGTTTAAGTTATGTGTTTTCCATGGTTAAATGTCTTAGTTGTCAACTCTATGATTTACGAATATAACAAAACCATCCTTAATTGTCAAGTTTAATACCTTGTATCCCAAATATGTATCGTCCATTTATATATGATGTTCAATATCCTATTCGAATTGCCCTAGGGTCTGATGTCTCAAATGATCATCCCCATTATCAAGGTCCATACATACCTACTAGTTATACTATGCTTAATGTCAAAAATATACAATTATGCAATAATATAATTAACCATTGTCACATATAATATGCTCCAAGGTTCAAGATCTCAAACTGTCCATTTTATATTTCAATAACTCTTTCAAAGTGTTGTCCTTAGGCATAACCCTTGCATTCCTATATGACTAGCTGTGTATATATAATCAATTTGGTATCATCTACTCATGTGTTCAACTTATTGGTTCATGTATTCAATATTTATTTGGGTTTGTATAGTGGAGTTCGGTTCAATATTCATAACAGCCTTCTAACCATAGGAGCTAAGTTTGTGAGCATGTACCTTAATCAAGAGAATTTAACCTGTGTTAAGCTCTAACTCGAGTGACCACCACCGCCCCTGTGACTTTGACGAACCACCACCACCACCGTCGTAACAATAACAAAACCGGCTACCATCTCCGCTGCAATAGTAACCTACCACCATCAACCTTATCCTTCATCTTAGAATCCCTAAATCGAAACCCTCATAATAAAGCCTAACCTGAACAACCATAGTCTGCCTGAAAGACATCATCAGCGCCGCCGCCCCTTCGTGTCTCCACCCTGCTCCGATCTCTCTCTCTCTGCCTCCCTCTCTCTCTCTAACAGATCTCTACAAGCTCTCTCTCTCTTTCTCTCCTCTGTCCGATCCATCTCCTCAGTTCTCTCTCTCCTTCTGGCCTGTGTGTGTGTTTTTATCAGAATACAAGGAAGGGGTAATGGGTTGGTGGGTTGGGTATATATAGGAAAGAGGTTAGATGGTTTTTAATAAAACCATATATGGTTTTTAATGTGGTGTTGTCACACCAAGGGGAGGACAAGTGTCCTCCCCTGGTGACTCACCATGCTAGGTTCGAGTCCGGTTTGGGTTCGTTAACAGGTGTCGGTTCAATCTCGTATCGCGTATAATATTATATCCCTCGTCAATTTAATTAGGTAACTCACTGGTTTAGGTGCGTATTCGTTTGTGCATTATTATTTTATTGTTATAATAATTTTTAGACGCTAAAAATTTTGGGCCGTAGGTCCAGGGTGTTACATTCTTCCCCCGTTAATGGAATTCCGTCCTCGGAATTATTTTCTGGCTATCTATCGTTGCAATCCAGTATACTCCATACTCGGATTCAACATTCGGATCTACATGCCCGTGCGTACAAGACTACTTTCTTAAGCCCATCCGTAATTTAAGCGGTTCTACGCTAAGTTTCACGCTATGTTCAAGTTTTAAAACAAGTGGTTTATTCATTCGACAGGTTACAGTTTATTTTTGGTTTGATTCTCAGATTTATTTTGGATACACCATTGGTGTTTATATATAGGGTGTACCGCAGCCAACCCACCACACCAACGATACCTCGTAAACGTACTGAAAATCTCCCCAAAAATTTGGTAGAAAACGTTTTTTGTAAACGTACCTAGTCGAAAAATACTATGTGTGTTTCAAAAGTTACTAGTCCTCAAAATCTATATTCTGGTGTCGGTTAACTTCTGAAATAGGGCTCTTATATAAGACTATGTTTTAAAGTTTATATACTATTCTCGCCAACTTTTATACCTTATATTGTGGTTAATTATATCTATACCATTGGCTATATCGTTGAATTCTTAAAGCTTCAAAATTTCTACGATGGGTGGTGTACGGTATGGTGACTAGTTGTCAAGGAACATGGAAAAGTTACTCATTCAAGCGCTTATTTTGTTCTTAAACATACTATTGGCACACCACATTTGCTTAGTATCTTAAACCTTAGCTTGTCATATGGTCGAATTGCTATCTCCAAAGATTTTTCCTACTAAACTTTGATCGTATTCTTTTTCTTAACAATATTCCTTATAACAATTATCGCGAACACATCCGCTCCCCCGTTAGGGCCTATCTATACAAATCTAGTATGTTTCATACGTGTGACTCGTACCTACACTTAAATGGTTACGGAACTAATCCAAATGTCTTGGCCCTAATCTGAAGACAATATGCGATAATATTAACAAAACATGTATTAAATCTTACGGTTACCTCATGTAGCGTTTAATCCTAGTTTCCTCGAGTTATCGGTTAGGATACTTATGGTGATTGTTACATTCTTAAGCCCAAGTTACCGCCTTTCCGGTTGACATTCATGTATCATCTCTAAAACCTGTTAAGCGATCACAAATTCAACATACTATATTTATCTTAAATCTGCGGAGGTCGATATCGATCAAGTCCGAATAAAATGATCTAGTAACCAATGGTTTCAAATTCTAACTTTGGTAGTTGGTAAGAAGATACTAACACAAGGTTTGACATACGTAGGTGCACAAATCTTATACTAAGCGGTAACAATCTAATAGGAAACAAAACTTATCGGAGTAGGGTATCCATTTGCTAATCAACTCTCTCCTTGATACTTCGGATTATCTCAAATTATAGCGCCAAGTTTTTGCAATGTACCTAACTCTTATGGTTAGCTCATAACTTGGTTAGGAAAATTATTCACACATGGTAATATTCATATAAATTTATGAACACATATATATCTATATATAAACTTATCAAAATACACCAAGTGGTATCAATTATTTTAAGTTCAAAACCTTTGTTATGGGCACGCAAGTCTATCACATTCTTATTTACATCTCTAACATGGTTCGTTATCGTAGCACGCCAAGTCGTACCAAGTATATGACTAGATCGAATTCTATGCTATGGTTACATAAATATATCACACATATTTGTTTATGACTCTATCGTCATTCATCCTCTCACATAAGTCTACGGTCATTCTAGTTATCACTTATAATTCTGGCAGCCAATATCTTGTCACATCACAACAGTTTATAAAGAGGAAGCATGCATTCACCCCAAAACAATTAAAACACGAAAAAGGAGAAGTACACGAACTCACCTTAACAGTGCTTCACATCATGTCACACCACATTATCACATAATTTCCCAAGTCGGGAGCCCATCTATCCTTGGCACATAAGATCCTATGATAATCACAAACATTAGTGGGTGTAACCGAACAACGCGGTTACACGTGTGGGTACTAGGACCTTTAGTTATTTATGTGGATAAAGTCCATATACATTTACGGTCACATCTAATGTCCGGAATTCCAATATACTCCATAACTCATTATTTTCTATGTCCGAATACTATCCAATGATCAAGTTACATCTCATGTTCAAGTTATGTGTTTTCCATGGTTAAATGTCTTAGTTGTCAACTCTATGATTTACGAATATAACAAAACCATCCTTAATTGTCAAGTTTAATACCTTGTATCCCAAATATGTATCGTCCATTTATATATGATGTTCAATATCCTATTCGAATTGCCCTAGGGTCTGATGTCTCAAATGATCATCCCCATTATCAAGGTCCATACATACCTACTAGTTATACTATGCTTAATGTCAAAAATATACAATTATGCAATAATATAATTAACCATTGTCACATATAATATGCTCCAAGGTTCAAGATCTCAAACGGTCCATTTTATATTTCAATAACTCTTTCAAAGTGTTGTCCTTAGGCATAACCCTTGCATTCCTATATGACTAACTGTGTATATATAATCAATTTGGTATCATCTACTCATGTGTTCAACTTATTGGTTCATGTATTCAATATTTATTTGGGTTTGTATAGTGGAGTTCGGTTCAATATGTTAGTCCATTCGAGTCCCACACGTGTCGCACGCGATATCTATTTATAATAATAGTCAAAATAACTCTCGTTAGCGTCGTACCTCCCGTCAAGCTTCTTGCATTGACCTGTTCTTGACTGGTTTGACCGGCCTGACCAAGTTTACTAGTCAGTTGACCAGATTACTCTGAACATTGACCAAATTCCTAACCCATCATCATCTTCACAGAATCAGAGCCGAACGCCGCCGCTGACCTTCCCTCGAATCCATCGGCCACTACAACCACCATCATACTATCACCATTCTCATCAACAACCATAACCCATATTCATAACAGCCTTCTAACCATAGGAGCTAAGTTTGTGAGCATGTATGTAACAACCCAACCGATGGCGGAAACATCGAGGTGCCACGTAGTGACGATTGTTCAATAGCTCATGGCAACTAAATAAAGTTTCGATAGATTAATAAAGTAAATTACAACCCTTTACATACAAATCAAATAGGTTCAAACAACAATAACAAGTTTATTTTAATTGAATCTAAGGCTTCAGCTCCTATGTGATCCACAAGTAATGTTAACTTCCAAGCAAACTGAATACCTGAAACATGTTAAGTTTGGAAAATGGAGGGGGTCAACTAAAAATAGTTGGTGAGAATACATAAGTTTTAAATAGAATAGTGATAAAAAAATCATGTAGCAATTACTGCGACAACAATTAAATAAAGATAGTGTGTGAACATGATCTACTGGTAGCTCAAGTCATTGTTTTGTACAATCAACCCTTGTGTCGACAGAGACCTAACTCGCAAGTTAGTAAATGTTGTTACTGTTTCGATCATCCCTGAATTTATGCGGGGGATGGGCTTGTCAGACCTATAGCGCTATAATCTACACAGGCGGCTTGATCAAAGTTAATGAATGTACTGAGTCGGACTATATATACCACAACCAGTTCACAAGTATATGAGTTTATTGTATGATGTGTAAACGTAATTGCACAAGATTAAAACATGTTTCACCCCAAAAATATTGAAAACAGTAAAAAGTGGGGATATGTAAACTCACCTTAGCAAGCAAGCAAGCAACCAAGAATCCCAAGTATGCAATAGCAAGTATATTGATTTCCAAGGAAATCACCCTAGATTAAGCATTACAAAGTCTAAGAATAACAAGTCGAACAAGTCTAATAAGTCTAAGATTTCTAGGTCGATCGATTAGGGTTCACTTGTTTTGGGGAAAGACGCTTAAATGTTAATGCTTTAGTAAAGAAAATATAATAATATTTAAACCATAATTACTTTTTTACATAGTGTTAAAGATATAACTTTCGAATGTATATATATAAAAGAAAATATATTTTTTTCTATTTATTTAAAATAAAACAATTTATTTATACAAAAGATTATAGGATAAAATATAAAAAGTATATATATTTTTTTCTCGAAAATTTTATATCTTTGATCGATTAGATTAGAAATAATTTTAGAAAAATTTTGGCTTTTGAATCGTTAAAAACGGAATTTTTATGAATTAGTTATGAATAAAACAAGTTAAATAACAATAAATATATAATATTCAGCCTTTTTTAAAAAAAATTGGGTTAAAACACGGTTATGAAAGGGCTCGAACTCGGGAGCCTTCTGTTGACAAGCAACCTTCTAACCATATGGTTGTTAGTCTAGTTAATACGTTTATAAGTCAACAACACAAATCAGTTTTTTTTTTTTTTAATAAAAAGCTATAACCGGTGACCACAGGGATCGAACCAGGGTCTTCCAGTTATTAAACGAATGTAAAACCAACTGCTCTAAGCGAGCAGGTGCTTAAATCTGCGATCACACTGTTTATAAACAGAATCCCTGAAGGTCGTCTTCCCCAAATCTTTAACCTTAAAACCCTAACAATAAACACAATCAATTAATGAAGATTCAGGCTTCGATTGTCCGATACAACTTAGGGGTTTTGTTACAAGATTTAAGTCGACGATAAATGAAGGAATTAATCGAAACAAATACTTACAATTTAGCACGATTTGAAGCAAGAAGCTGCAAAGAGAAAAAGAAGCACGATTGGGAACGATTTGTTGATTGAAAACTGAAATTGTTTTGGGGGTATAGAAGGCGACGCAGGTCTGGATTACGAGATGATTTCAATTTATAGAGAAGGTTTCTAATTTGTATGTTTAAATTAGGAGATAGATACGGTTTTGAAGGATTAATGGATAATCATAAAATTAACCGACTAAACGTTGTTTTTATCACTTAATTCGCTGCAGTTAGAGTCGGTTTAAGGGATCGATCAAGACCTAATAATTAGATTGCATTATCCATATGATAATAACATTAATTTGAATCGGTTTGATCACTAACATAAACGGGTCGGGTTTAACACAAAGTGGGTACTAGAATCCTTCACCTGGGCTTGTTTTGGCTGCTGTTGTGGGCCGATTGAGGGTACTGGGTTGATCAATTTGGGTTGGGTATTTGGTTTGTTAATAGATTTATTAATGATAATGCTAAAAAAATTATAACAAAAAAAACGAGGATAACATTTAAATAAATAGATACTTAAAGTCTTACTCGTTGAATGGGGAAAACATTTAAATGAAAGATAATAGGAAAATATGCGATGTTACAGTCTCCCCTACTTTTGGAAATTTCGTCCCGAAATTAAGGTGAAAGAGGTATTAGGAAAAAGATGAGGATTTTTTTTTAACTTGGTTAACCTTAAAGAAAATAAGGGATTTGATGGTTCTAGAGGATCAAGGTGACAGGACATATTCCTAAGTAGTAACAGATGATTGGAATTGGATTGTATGGTATAAGAATTCAACTTTCAAGATGACACAATCAAAGAGTTTTAGATGGAACAATCATGATGATCGAATCTAGATAATATAAAGATTTACAACACAAGCAAGGGTTAGTCCTGAGTTCGATTCTCAGTCTCATTTTCGATGCATCATTAGCGTTTATATATAGAGTGTACCGCAGCTAACCCTCCACGCCTTTGGTGTTTCGAAAACGTACCGAACATCTCCCTAGTTAACCAAAATAGAATTTCACACCACCTTAACGTACCTGTAAATTCATGATTACGTTCCGGACCATAATCACCAATTTACCTTACATTAGGGTTTTATGTCCTTCTATGATCCTAATCTACAACAACATATCAAAGCAAAAATAAGTTTCAAAAGAATGATACGTCTATGTGATTGTGAAGAGAAACACATTGGGTCACAATGGTTTGTTATCACAGTGATGAGACTAATGTGGCTGTGAAAACCAACACTTTGGGTTACAACGTGTCACTTAACACAGAAATGAGATTATGTAATATGAAAACAAACATGTTTGGTTACAATGGCTAACAAGCATACAAAAAAATTTAAGTATGGGCTATAACCCAAACGGGGATCTCACTGAGTAAGATGTTTGCACATAGCATACAAAAATGAGTCTAATTGTTGAGCAGGAAAGAAAAACCTCTACCAGTCGTGGAGTAGGAACCTCTACCGATTGTTGAGCAGGTACGATGGCCTCAGCCAGTCTTTGAGCAGGTTATTAGAACCTCTACCGACTGTTGAGTAGGCATGATGACCTCTACCAATCGTTGAGCAGGTTATTAGGCACTCCACTGACAAATGAGGAGGTAATTCATCCTCTACCAGTTATTGAGTGGGTAAATGTAGCAAATGTAACATTTTTTTTCAACGCCTACATACAAGCAAGTTTCTAAATACGACAAGTATCAAGTATCGAATGCGACTTGTAATTGAGTTGCCTAGACAAGCTTAATGAACGTAGGTGTGGTTTCACTAGTTGATGATTATAGCAAACAGTTCATATTAGCTATCCATGTTTTCAAGTATCACGAATAATCAAATGTGCAAAAAGAATAGGTAATCAAATTCTCATGTATCAAGGAGAATCAAGTTTCACGCAAATAACAATCATTGTAGGATTAGGAATCAGGGATCATGTTTTAAATAGTTTAGTTAACATGGAAATCAAGTTCATGTTCAAAAAGGCGAAGAATATGTGTTTAATCCCTGGGAGAATGATGAAAACCTATATTATAATCAAGGTTGTAAAGAATAGTGAATGCAAAACTAGCTGATAAACAATTTAGTTTATAGGTCAAGGAAGATATAAGGTAGTCTTGTTTGTGATAAAATTGAAATGTGGATAGTCGATCTAGATTGAAGCAAAAATAGATTACGGACTGTGTGATCTGATAAGGCTTTGGTTCAATATTTAAAGATGATTTTTGTTATAAATTGCTAGTGTGATCGATTTATTGAGGATGCAACTAACTCGACCGAGGTTGTAGATTTTAGAAAACACGGATCTTGTTTTTCAAATTAAAAAATTTCATTGAGCATCTAGTACAGATATCTTGATCAATGTTTTAGGAAAACAAAATATTTTTGTGAAAATCTGTCAATTAAAGCATTAAAAATGCCATTTGAAAAGGGCTAAGTTTGTAAAGTTAGATGAGATCTTTGTTATAATAATGATTTTTTGCAGAATTTGTGAAATTTTTTGATGAAAACAATAATTGATGATCAGGATACAACACATGCAAGGTGTAGGGTATAAATATTTGTAGTCCAATAGCTTTTCAAAATAAGGTTCGAGAATGTGAAGTTTAAATCAATAGGTTTTTAAATAAGGCTGGAAATAGTAAAACACATGTGACGTAAGGGATCCTTGCAAAAAGAAGCATGTTTGTGTTAGACAAAAGGATCATGAAACTTAGATTGGGTGATATCAACAAGCAGGGGAATGGATTTTATAACTAGGTTTTTAACACTAAGTATGGAGTTAGGATGAAGCTTCGTAAAATAATATGAAGCTCAATCATTTAAAGGGATTGAAAATCAAGGAAGTAGGCAACAAGCCTAGGAATAAAGTCAGCAGCAGATTCCTCTTTGGGATGATGCATTGTAGTTCCACCATGGGTGATGTTAAAGATTCTTAGCATGGGGAAAGAGAGTCAAAGGAAAAAGAAAGAAACAAGATAAGAAGGGACAAGATGGATTGGAGAAACACAAACAAATAGCTAGCAAGAAATAGGTCACTTATGTAGGACTCTTAAGGTTATAGTCTAGGTCATGTGTCTAATAACCTAATTCCCTATAACCATGGCTCTGATACCAATCTATAACACCCCAACCGATGACGGAAACATCGAGGTGCCACGTAGTGACGATTGTTCAATATCTCATGGCAACTAAATAAAGTTTCGATAGATTAATAAAGTAAATTACAACCCTTTACATACAAATCAAATAGGTTCAAACAACAATAACAAGTTTATTTTAATTGAATCTAAGGCTTCAGCTCCTATGCGATCCACAAGTAATGTTAACTTCCAAGCAAACTGAATACCTGAAACATGTTAAGTTTGGAAAATGGAGGGGGTCAACTAAAAATAGTTGGTGAGAATACATAAGTTTTAAATAGAATAGTGATAAAAAAATCATGTAGCAATTACTGCGACAACAATTAAATAAAGATAGTGTGTGAACATGATCTACTGGTAGCTCAAGTCATTGTTTTGTACAATCAACCCTTGTGTCGATTGAGACCTAACTCGCAAGTTAGTAAATGTTGTTACTGTTTCGATCATCCCTGAATTTATGCGGGGGATGGGCTTGTCAGACCTATAGCGCTATAATCAACACAGGCGGCTTGATCAAAGTTAATGAATGTACTGAGTCGGACTATATATACCACAACCAGTTCACAAGTATATGTGTTTATTGTATGATGTGTAAACGTAATTGCACAAGATTAAAACATGTTTCACCCCAAAAATATTGAAAACAGTAAAAAGTGGGGATATGTAAACTCACCTTAGCAAGCAAGCAAGCAACCAAGAATCCCAAGTATGCAATAGCAAGTATATTGATTTCCAAGGAAATCACCCTAGATTAAGCATTACAAAGTCTAAGAATAACAAGTCGAACAAGTCTAATAAGTCTAAGATTTCTAGGTCGATCGATTAGGGTTCACTTGTTTTGGGGAAAGACGCTTAAATGTTAATGCTTTAGTAAAGAAAATATAATAATATTTAAACCATAATTACTTTTTTACATAGTGGTAAAGATATAACTTTCGAATGTATATATATAAAAGAAAATATATTTTTTCTATTTATTTAAAATAAAACAATTTATTTATACAAAAGATTATAGGATAAAATATAAAAAGTATATATATTTTTTTCTCGAAAATTTTATATCTTTGATCGATTAGATTAGAAATAATTTTAGAAAAATTTTGGCTTTTGAATTAGTTATGAATAAAACAAGTTAAATAACAATAAATATATAATATTCAGCCTTTTTTAAAAAAAATTGGGTTAAAACACGGTTATGAAAGGGCTCGAACTCGGGAGCCTTCTGTTGACAAGCAACCTTCTAACCATATGGTTGTTAGTCTAGTTAATACGTTTATAAATCAACAACACAAATCAGTTTTTTTTTTTTAATAAAAAGCTATAACCCGGTGACCACAGGGATCGAACCAGGGTCTTCCAGTTATTAAACGAATGTAAAACCAACTGCTCTAAGCGAGCAGGTGCTTAAATCTGCGATCACACTGTTTATAAACAGAATCCCTGAAGGTCGTCTTCCCCAAATCTTTAACCTTAAAACCCTAACCATAAACACAATCAATTAATGAAGATTCAGGCTTCGATTGTCCGATACAACTTAGGGGTTTTGTTACAAGATTTAAGTTGACCATAAATGAAGGAATTAATCGAAACAAATACTTACAATTTAGCACGATTTGAAGCAAGAAGCCGCAAAGAGAAAAAGAAGCACGATTGGGAACGATTTGTTGATTGAAAACTGAAATTGTTTTGGGGGTATAGAAGGCGACGCAGGTCTGGCTTACGAGATGATTTCAATTTATAGAGAAGGTTTCGAATTTGTATGTTTAAATTAGGAGATAGATACGGTTTTGAAGGATTAATGGATAATCATAAAATTAACCGACTAAACGTTGTTTTTATCACTTAATTCGCTGCAGTTAGAGTCGGTTTAAGGGATCGATCAAGACCTAATAATTAGATTGCATTATCCATATGATAATAACATTAATTTGAATCGGTTTGATCACTAACATAAACGGGTCGGGTTTAACACAAAGTGGGTACTAGAATCCTTCACCTGGGCTTGTTTTGGCTGCTGTTGTGGGCCGATTGAGGGTACTGGGTTGATCAATTTGGGTTGGGTCTTTGGTTTGTTAATAGATTTATTAATGATAATGCTAAAAAAATTATAACAAAAAAAACGAGGATAACATTTAAATAAATAGATACTTAAAGTCTCTCTCTGCCTCCCTCTCTCTCTCTAACAGATCTCTACGAGCGCTCTCTCTCTTTCTCTCCTCTGTCCGATCCATCTCCTCAGTTCTCTCTCTCCTTCTAGCGTGTGTGTGTTTTTATCAGAATACAAGGAAGGGGTAATGGGTTGGTGGGTTGGGTATATATAGGAAAGAGGTTAGATGGTTTTTAATAAAACCATATATGGTTTTTAATGTGGTGTTGTCACACCAAGGGGAGGACAAGTGTCCTCCCTTGGTGACTCACCATGCTAGGTTCGAGTCCGGTTTGGATTCATTAACGGGTGTCGGTTCAATCTCGTATCGCGTATAATATTATATCCCTCGTCAATTTAATTAGGTAACTCACTGGTTTAGGTGCGTATTCGTTTGTGCATTATTATTTTATTGTTATAATAATTTTTAGACGCTAAAAATTGTGGGCCCTAGGTCCGGGGTGTTACATTATTCTTATTATAACCCCACCCTACCCT
Organism: Ambrosia x helenae; assembly: GCA_030844895.1. Taxonomy (NCBI): domain Eukaryota; kingdom Viridiplantae; phylum Streptophyta; class Magnoliopsida; order Asterales; family Asteraceae; genus Ambrosia; species Ambrosia x helenae. The sequence continues at coordinate 63,920 of JAUTDX010000537.1, read as the reverse complement.
ACCCTACCCCACCCCACCTTCCTTTTCCCTTTCCCATTTATCTCTCTAATGTCTGACTCTCTCACTCTTAAAGACTAACAAAAAACCCCAAATCCAGTGTCATGACTGTCATCTTCTCATGAACCAAGAAAACCCCACCACCGCCACTCCCACGCAGACCCCCATCACCACCGGCGAATCTGACTAAACGCCAGTCACCCTTGATTAAATTAAATGATTGAGTAGGATAAATGGACAATCATCATTCTTTGATCTGCTTCTCCTTTTTTGTTTCCTGTTCCTCCTAAGTGACTATGCAACTTAGGCTCATCCTCATCACTCAAACTGTCAAAGTCATCTAAATCTACTTCAACCTCATCTTCCATTTCATCCTCTGATTCCTCACTGTCACTACCATCTGGGTCTACTGCAGTCTTATAGTTTTCCATATCAACCTCATAATCCTCTACTAAATTGTCCTCATCTACAATAAAGTTAGAGTCCTCATCATCATCATTCGCTACAGTCTCCTTGTTTTTCTTTTTCATCCTAGTGTTTGCCTCAACACTATCCTCACTATCAGATGATTGATTGTCCACATCCCTATTAGGCTTATAAGCACTATCTTCACTATCAGTACATTCCCACAAATCCAAATCTGTCTGATATGATAATTCTTCCTCATCAGACTTATTAACATCAGTCTCAACTAGTTTGAGTAGTTCTAAGACTTGTGTATCAAATAGGATTGGTTTTAAACCAGTATCTAGGCTTTCTCCTGGCTTCCTATAAAAACCCCTAACTTCATTAAGTACCCTAGTTCAGACAAAATGTCATACAAAGTTACCACAACAAACCAATCAGAGTGCACATGGTCAATGTAGTTAACCTTGGCGTTTAGATAGATCATAGCTACTTCAGGGTCACTAAACTCACCAGCATGATAAAGCTTAATTGAAAACTTCTATTTGCTTGAACGTGTATAATCATAGAAACAAAGGTTACTGAAGCTTAATCAGAGTGCACATTATCAGTAGTTTGAGTTACTAAGACAACAATGACGAAAACTGTTGTACTGACCATATTTGGAGTCATGATCAAATTCTTCACCCTCTTTACTCAAACGCCATCCTTCGTCGTCGTCCATGATCAATGTGACAACATGGGAGAGCAAGAATTGAAGAGGAACATGGATTTTGGAGGGAGATGAAAAGCAGAGGGAGGATTATGATGTTAAAAACGAACAATTAGGGTTAAAAGGTTTATTATGGGGGACAAGAGTTACCTTGGGTTAATTGGGTTTTAAAATTATAAGTGACTCGATGAAAATGCCCCTCACTTAATGAAGAAAAGTTAAATGGGTTAAGTCGTTGGACTGTTTTGGCATATTTTTTTTAAAGATCAAGGACTGTTCATGCAATTTTGAAAAGATTGGGTTGGAGTGGCAAATTTGGCCATACCATAGGGACAGTTTTGGTAATTTACTCATAATAAATAAATAAACCTTGATCATTGTGAGCAGTATACAGAGTAGTCCCAGTTTCAAAGACACTCAGGAATCCAAGTATTGGCAGCACCAGGATGCCGACTAAACGACGACGTATTACGACCCTTCTTATCCAAAACAGTCATAGATGACAACACCTTGACTACAAATGTATGGCTACTGGTTCCAGGTTTTAGGTCACCTACCTTAACAAACACGGGCTTCCACTTCGCTATAGTTCTAGTTTGTGCCGGATAAAAGGGTGGAGACAGTGGAGGGGTCAAAGAAACATAGGGTTTCGACTGGTGAGAAGGTAACTGATGGATTTTAGGAGGGGAATCAAAATTTAGGGGAAAAATTAGGCGGAAAGTATAAAATTGAGTGGGAATTTAAAATTTTCATGTAACAACCATTTAAATTAGGGGAATTATATTTGCACTAGAGTATAAATAAGCAAAAGTACGGGAGTTCAGTTTGAAAACAACCTCAAAACAGATCGAGCTAACGAGTCGAAACTTCACTTATCGAGCTCGAGCCAACTCGCGAGCCTACCATCTACATATTTTTTTAATTAGTATATGAAATGTATATTTGAATATTAATACTTAGTATTTATAAAAATAATAATCGGATGAGCTAGGTACCTTAACATACAGGAACTGAAAATCGCCAAATCTGGGTACCGGTATTGCAAATATTTAATATGCTGTAGAACAACTCACTAAGACCCAATATGGTCTATTATGACGTATATGATATAATATTGTCCATTATATCATAAAACTATTCATTAAAACTATTCATAAAAACTTAGAGCAAAAGATTAAATCAATTAACAGGATACTTGTTGAAAACATTGATTAAACCAAACGAACAGAGATGGGTAATCAAAACAAATTTAAAACCGTTTGGCTTACTAGTTTTAATGAATTCAGAAAACACGAAACCGTTTTTTTTCTGCATTATAGGTATCTAGATGGACAAAAATGGTTACCTCAAGTGATAGAAAAGACCGAAGCCAAGCGAAAGGACAGTCGGTTCAAGATAACAATCATCAGTAGTCAGCTAAGAACAAACAGGAGGCGATTTAGAGGGGAAAACCGATCAGTGATGTGTGAGGGATATAGTAAATCGTTTTGGAGTGCATCTGATAGGTTTACGGAGAAAACCTACAAACTCCCAAGAACACAAGATGTGATTAGAGATGTTTTTCCTTCAAATATTTTCTTCTTATTGCTTGAATGAAAACCATTACAATTTATAATAAAAGACAACCTAAACATGGGTCCTAAAATTATGCAAGGAAATGTAAATATGTAGAAAGTGGTAACACCATGATCATAGCTATAGTGGCTGAAAATTAGGAAGCACATTTGACCGGGTCATCAGTTAATGATTTGGGTCCAAGATATTGATTTGGTCATGGGTTTGGGTTGTAGCATTGTGGATCGTATCAATACTCCCGCCCTAAAAAATGTCCTTGTCCTCAAGGACAGAATGAACTTCCATGGGGGCCGCCATTCGACTCTTCCAAAAGCGTTCGGTGTAGTCACAACCAACTGTGACGGTGGTCGCCATGGCGGCCGCCAATCAACTATCCCAACGACATTTGGTGCGATCTCTACGGTGCACCATGGTGGCTGCCACTCACGAATCTCCATTGTATCGGTGATCTTCAGCCTAGCCGCATGTTTCTTCTTTGATGGAGCGCTAACTGTTCGAGTTTGTTGGGCTGAAAGTTTGTAAAAGTCCGTGACTTGATCAAATTTACCAACAACAAGAAGTTTCTTCAACATGGTCAATGAAACTTTCTTAGGATGCATCAGTGGAGCCTTTCGAGTTCCTTCCAAAAATTCTTTATTTGAATCCAATGGTGTGGTTTTTGGTGGTGGTGTCAGAGATGGCATAAGTTTTGGTACTAATATTGTGGTCGCAACCGATGATAAAGCATGGTTTTGTTTTTGTGGTGGAGATGGAGGTGGTGGTTGGAAATGATGAAGCATTGCAATGGTGAAAGACTTCCAAGTGAGGTGTTCCGGCCCTCGATACCATGAATTGAACCAGGAAAATGGTTCTTCATCAAAGTATTTAATGACATAAGGGAACCGTTCTTCCTCATATATTGCATATAAGGAGAAGAACCATTCAACCTCAAAGATCCAATGAGCCGGATTCGAACCGGTGAAGCGAGATAAAGTAGTGGAGTCATTGAGTTCTTCCAAAGCCATGAAGGCTAAGTCTCAATGAAAGCACCAATTGATAGGTTTACGGAGAAAACCTACAAACTCCCAAGAACACAAGATGAGATTAGAGATATTTTTCCTTCAAATATTTTCTTCTTATTGCTTGAATGAAAACCATTACAATTTATAATAAAAGACAACCTAAACATGGGTCCTAAAATTATGCAAGGAAATGTAAATATGTAGAAAGTGGTAACACCATGATCATAGCTATGGTGGCTGAAAATTAGGAAGCACATTTGACCGGGTCATCAGTTAATGATTTGGGTCCAAGATATTGATTTGGTCATGGGTTTGGGTTGTAGCATTGTGGATCGTATCAACATCTAACTTACAAGGGGAAAAAACACAAATACATTTAATTAGGGTGCGAAATCATCGATCAAATTCGGAAGGTTATAACTATAAGTCAATGAATATGTAAGGTAAAAAATCAAATACATAAATTATTATTAAGGATTGTCATCTCTCACCAGATATCTCTCTCTCTCTCTTAAAACGGTGTCTAGGGTTTCTAATCCAAATGACGGGAAGGGGCAAATACAAAGTCGACCATTGGTATGACGTGCCGATCAAGACAAGGAACCGGAAGAAACAACATCAAGGTAACAAGAAGGCGGATCCGATCACGAAGTTTTTCATTTCAAACTTGTCGTCCCGATGATCTTTTGCAGATTTGGTAAGTGTTCAAAGGGTATGGGGAGATCCACGGTACGTATATTGCTAGAAAACATGATAAACTTGGTAAAAGATTCGGGTTTGTGTCATTCAAGAATGGGAGGAACATGCGAGATCTAGAAAACTTGTTAAAAGATGTTTGCATAGGGAGCTATAAGTTCTATATAGTGTTGGCTAGGTTCGTTTATGGGGTCGTTTAGAAATAAAAGGGGAACCTAGATGGCAGGCGGTTAAGAATACTAAAGGTGCACCAGATACCATGCACGTGGTTAATGAAGGTGAAGCAGTGGTAGATCGGGTGGCTTCGAGTTCTTATGGGGTGAGAACATTTCGTGATACTTTGTTGAATAAGGAACTTAAGCCAGGATTGCTAGAGGTTAATGAGGGAAATGAAACTCAGGCTTTTGAACATTGGTATGATCGTGGCTTGTTGGGTAGGGTTCACACTTTGCATGGGCTAACTGATTTGAGAAACTTACTTATGAACATTTCTCAATCTCATATTAAGATCAATTATGTTGGTGGTTTGCATGTTTTGTTGGTCTTTGATAACAAGGAGGTTGCTCAGCAGTTCTTTGAAAAGGAGGACGCATGGAAGGAGATTTTTTCGTCCTTAGAAGTGTGGAAGGGGCAAGTGTTTGAGAGTGAAAGAATTGCTTGGCTAAAATTTCATGGAGTCCCATTGAGCATTGCAACTTCAGAGGTGTTTGACAGTATTGCTATGAAGTTTGGGAGGGTTATACAATCCGCTCAGTTCTCAGAAAATGGTGAAGATTTGTCGTATGCCTGTGGTGGAGTTTTGTGTAATAAATCAGAGGGAATTCAGAAGATGGTAGCTCTAAACTGGAAAAGGAAAACTTTCTCCATGCTCGTTGAGGAGGAAGTAGGAGAATGGATACCGAACTGTTTGGTTGATCTTGTGGTTAAGGAAGATGATGCTAATCTTGACATTGTGATGGATAGTGCTACGGATAATGGAATTGAAACAAATGAAGTTCGTATGCCCGAGGTTGAAGATGAGATTCCGGATCAAATCGGTGGGGAAGCATTGAGAGAACACGGTCCTGGTTCGACAGATCAAGAGGTTTTAACTAATCAGTTTGTGGAAGGGAGGAAACATGCCAATACAAGAAAAAAAAGAGGGTCTTTTGTGAGGAACAAGGCGGATAGAAGCAAATCTAACTCACGTTCCGGAAGTGAACGACCTAAAAAAAGAATTAGAGACGATAACGACCCATATGACATTGATAGATTTATTTTCAATTTAGGAGGTAAGAATCAATCGGATGGGGTTATCAATGTTTGAGATGGTTCAGATGGTAAGTTCTTTACACCAGATTTGAACGGTGAGGGTCATAGGGACGAGTCTCATGATGCTTTTGAAGGTAGTGTGGGCTGTAGAACAAGTGAAGACAAATCGGCCGATATTGGATCTGAACAGGTAGTACGTAATGAAGTTTTTGACACTATGCTTATGGCTAATATAGTGGGAGTCACGCATATGGTTAATTATAAAGTTGTCCTTATGAAGGAAATTAATGCCGAAGGGGTTCAACATGGTTTTAAATGAATGTATTGTCTATTAACATTCGTGGGCTGGGATGTCAAGAGAAAGGATCGTGGATTCGGAGTTTAAGAGTTGCTAACGAAGTAGGTTTTGCTATGATGCAAGAGACGCAGTTCTGTTCATTGGATGGGGTTAACATTGGTTCGTTCTGGGGTAATGGTTTGTTCGAATTTGATTGGGTTGGGGCTATGGGTCGATCTGGCAGACTTATATCCTTATGGGACCCTAAAAAGTTTGAAATGATTTTTGTCGAGAAACATAGGTATTTCTTATCTGTTCACGGTATCGTTAAGGATTCGAGGAAAGAAATGATGATGATTAATGTATACACTCCCCAAAAGTTGGTTGATAAGAGGATTCTTTGGTTCAAGTTAGAGCGTCGTATTGTGAATGATCATAGATTTTGGATAGTAGGGGGTGACTTTAATTGTGTTCGGGACCATGCGGAAAGAAGAAACTCGAAGTTTATTTCGTCGGTTAGCAGCTAATTTAATGACTTTATTGACAGAGTGGGGCTTCAAGAGTTTCAATTGAAAGGAAGGAAGTTTACATTCGTTTCGGGGAATAAGTGTTGTCGAATCGATCGTTTCTTTTTGTCTTGGAATGGGTTCAACGAGTGGACGAATGCGGAGTATCGGGCCCTTGGAAGAGAGAAATCGGATCATAGTCCTCTAGTCTTAAAGGTGGTTGCGCATAATTATGGCGCAAACCCTTTTGAATTTTTTTAACTCCTGGTTATCTAAAGATGGCTTGCAAGATGTTGTAGTCAATGTTGCTAAAGATTTCACTGGTACGGGGCCTCCAGATGTGATGCTCATGGGGAAGTTCAAGAAGATTCGGCAAGCCATTGTTGAATGGAGAAAGAATGTAGCAGGTATTGAAGCCGAGGAATAGTTGCAGCTTAAACAATATATATCGGAGTTGGATTCCTTTATCGAGGATAGAGAGTTAACGGAAGCCGAACTATGGGTTTACGAAGAAGCATCAAAGAAACTCAAAGATTTGGAAACGGGGAAAGTGAAGGATCTTCGTCAAAAAGCAAGAGTGAGATGGGCGAAAGACGGTGATGAGAACACAACGTTTTTTCATGGAATGGTAAACAAAAGGAAGGCTTGTAATTACATTTCGAGGTTGATGATCAATGACGCGTGGGTTTTTAAGCCTTCGAAAGTGAAAAAAGAAGCTTTTAGATTTTTTATGAACAGGTTCCTTGAAGACAAAGAAGCTTTTAGATTTTTTCTGAACCGGTTCCTCGAAGACATTCCCATTCGGCCAAACTTGATGTGTTACGGCCTTAATGCATTGACCGAAGTAGACGCTGCGGAACTTGTTAAACCGTTTGATGTAAAAGAAATCAAAGAAGCAATTTTTGATTGTGGAAGCGATAAGGCCCCAGGACCGGATGGATTCCGTTTTATTAAACGGTTTTGGCATTTGTTTGTGTATGACTTTGTTGATATTATGCAGTATTTTGCGGAGCATGGAATAATCAACAGAGGGGTAGGTTCTTCGTTTGTGATACTTATTCCTAAAGTTAATGATCCGGTCAGTCTTGGAGAATATCGGCCTATCACTCTTATTGGTGTCATCAACAAGGTTATCTCAAAGATTTTAGCTAACTGGATCAAATTGGTGATGGGGAAACTTACTCACAAGACACAATCCGCATTTTTAACAGGAAGGTATATTCTGGATGGTCCTATGATTATTAGTGAGATTTTCTCGTGGGCTAGAAGGCTTGGTAAAGAATTATTTTTCTTCTAAATTGATTTCGAGAAAGCGTGTGATAATGTCAATTGGGAGTTTTTATTATCTATCACGCGCCAAATGAAGTTTCCTGAAATGTGGTGGAAATAGATTAAAGGAATTTTAATGTCGGCCATATCGTCTATTCTTGTGAATGGCTCTCCAACGTTTGAATACAATTGTGAAAAAGGTATTCGACAAGGAGATCCACTAACTCCTTTTCTTTTTATTGTTGTCATGGAGGCCTTGTCTAGTATGATTCGCAAAGCTTGTGATAGTGGGGCGTTTGATGGGGTTCGATTACCTAATGGTGGGCTTGTGGTCTCACACCTCTTATATGCTGACGACACCATGGTTATGGGAGACTGGTTCGATTTTAATTTTAAGGCGTTGAAGAGAATTTTGCGAATTTTTCATTTATGCTCTGGCCTTCGTATTAATTTACACAAGTCTACGCTATACGGAGTTGGCAAAAGCGTAGAAGAAGTAGGCTCTAAAGCGATTGGTTTGGGTGCCGACCAGGCTCGATTCCGTTTAAGTATTTGAGTATAATGGTGGGAGCTAATATGAATCGGATTAATTATTGGGAAGCAGTTGTAAATGTTTTTACTAAACACTTATCGAGATGGAAGGCTTCAATTCTTTCAATGGCCGGGAGGGTGACGTTAATCTCTTCGGTACTAGAGAGTTTACCTTCATATTATTTTTCTTTGTATAAGGCCTCGGCGACTGTGATTGCTAAATTAGAAACGATTATGAGGAGATTTCTTTGGGTGGAAATGAGGAAAAGCATAAGATCCATTGGGTTGCTTGGGAGGAGGTCACAAAATCTAAACAAAGTTGTGGATTGGGAATTAATAAGCTTGACGATTGCAACAACGCTTTGATTCTAAAGTGGTTATGGCGATATGGGTAGAAACTGAGGCGTTGTGGAAAAAGGTTATAGATGCTATTCACGCTTCTTCTAGGAGATGGGAGCCGATTCCTTGCAATAAAGTTTTTTCAGGAACTTGGAGTAAAATCGTCACTTTTGGTTCCCGGATGAAGATATAAGGTAAGAGTTTTATGGTGATTCGAGGAAATGTTGGCAACGGAAAAGTTGTTCGGTTCGGGATCGACCCATGGTTAGAAGACGGCAGTTTGAAGGCTTTATATCCGGATTTATTTAGACTTGAACAAGATAAGTTTTGTTTGGTCGAAGATAAGTTCGAACTGCTTGATCAAAGATTTGTAGTTAAATGGAAGTGGAAGTCGTATCCATCATCGGATGTGGAGGTAAGTCAATTTGTTAGCCTTCACAGGAGATTATCGAGTGTTAAGTTGACCGTGGAGAATGATAAATGGGTTTGGTCCTACAATACGAATGCTGAATTCTCCGTCAAGGAAACCCGGAGATGGTTAAAAAGCGATGTTAATGCTAACGATTGCTTCATTTTTATTTTGTGCAAATGGATTCCAAATAAATGTAATGTTTTTGTGTGGCGGGTTTCAAGGGATCGAATTCCGACAACTTATGCACTTTGTAGAAAGAATGTAAACGTAGGGGATGGCCTTTGCGTCTTCTGTGGTGATGTCGAAGAAATAGTGGAACACTTATTTACAGCTTGCAGATTAATGGCGGGAGTTTGGAGTGGTATTTCCAACTGGTGCAACATCGCTGCCCTCTTCGTATTTTGTATCAGGGATGTTTTGCAAATGGTCGATTACTTGTAGATCTCGGAGGTCAAGAAAGACGCTGTGTGTGGTATTCTCATTCTGACATGTTGGCGCGTGTGGAATTCTAGGAACGATATCTAACATAGACACGTCCAGATTGTGGCGGACGTCAAATCCTTGGGTATTTATGGTACAAGAGTAGATGTAAGAAGGGTTCGGTCGATTGGAAACGTTGGTGTAATTTTTGTTTCAATTTGATGTAGTTTGTACTTTGGCGGCATATCTCTGACTTGGAGATAACGCCGGTTCCTTGGTGTGAATGAAAGTTGCCTTCCAAAAAAAAGAATATGTAAGGTAAAAGATTGATTACGGTCCATACGTTTTTAAATTCTTGTTGACCAACTAAAGACCAACATCTACCTTTGTTACGGTCCAACGTAACTCTAATATTAACACTTATCCTAAAGGCTAACAAATATACAACTCTAACATACTAATATTGATACCTAATCTAAAACAATGTATAACTCTAGTAACATATTCTGCTCTGGTTGAAAATAGAATTCATATTTACTGGTTTGAACATAATTAGTGACTTGCTTATACATGATTCATGAATTACCTAAAAACACGTGTTTTTTTCCTGAATGAAAAAACCTCACAAAAAAATAGTCGTTTTTCCTCCAATTTTGTTTTTAAACTTTTTTTCTTCCTAAATTAAGTAATGCCACATGGCATCCTACATGAAACTATCAAATGGTAGAATGGCTATATGAGTGTCATGTAGGATTTAGCCCTTTGATATATATATATATATATATATATATATATATATATATATATAGGGTAGGGTTCCTGTAGGAAAATTAGTTTGTATGAGAAGTGTGAGAAGGATTAAAAATTGATATGTATGCATATTTTTTTGGACGTATTCATGATGTTTTGGATTATTGTGCTTAGAAAAACACCACACATAACAATTAATAACCGAAAACAATGTATTTTAGGCTTAAAACTTAAAACACTATGTCAAGAACATTTAAGCAGAGTGTTTTAAGTAATTACTATGGTGTTTTATCTGTTATTTGAATTTAATGACTATAATACATTAGATTGTGTTTTAAATTTTTGTATATTGTTGTGTTAACTGTTTTTCAAGCCAAAACAACCCAAAGCATCATTCCAAAATCAAAAACATGATGGCTACATGTCAATTCTTAATTCTTCTCACACTTCTCACACAAAACAATTTTCCTACACGATCCTCTCTCTCTCTCTCTATATATATATAGGTTTAGGATCTTGTACAAAACCAATTTTTTGTGAGAATTGTGAGAACCAATCTAGATGCGACAAGTGGCAGCTGATTTTTTAACTAGAGGAGCATCATTGTCATTTGGGTTGTTAAGCTTATTTTAGGAGATAATTTGTGTAATTAATTTTGATATTAAATAAGAGTTTTATTAGGGAAATTTGTTTGAATTTACACAAATTGTACTCATTTATTATAAAGAATCATTCTGCTCCTATTGCCATTCACATTCAACTACATCAATTATCCAAATCTCATACTATGGTGTTTTACGTTCATACTAGGGTGTTTTAAATGAATATGTTTATTCATTTGTCATATTATGTGTTGCTTCATCCAGAAGGTGTTTTACGTTCATACCCGTGTGTTTACCACCATACTCTCAACTTTGTGTTTTAACAGTCTCGTGTGTTTTATCATCATCTTCTCCATAATCCAATGTGTTTTATCTTCATCATACACAATCAGTAATACATTCAAAAAAACACACTAGAATGTACTTTTAAACACAATTATACATACATTTAAAATGCGTTTTAAATTCAAAAAACACTCGACCACAAAAAATCCTTTGAACATAAAACGCCACAATAATCCTTTGAACATCACCAGTATATAACATCTCAGATTTGTCCCCCTCTCCTTTGAACATAAAACACCATCGGCTAGAACAACAAATTCAACAGTACAAGAAACCGAATGGAACTGTGTATTAGCGTATCTTGTAATGATGGGTTCTTGAAATAAACACAACGTTGACCATTCAATGAGTATTTGAGTGTGATATCCACATCTCATGGATTCTTCTTATTTTGCGCCACAGTCATGCACCCATTAATGGATTCACCTTCACATATAGTCAGAGAGAGAAAGAATTATAATTAATATGAGGAGAATTAATAGGAGGAGAGAGGTGAGAGATGATGTTTTAATGAGGAATTTAATTAGAGTTTGTATTTTACTATTCTACCCTTCATGGTATAATCAATTAATAAAATTATAACATTAATTACAAAAATGGCATCCAATTAATCAACACCATAGATTAAGATGATCCAACGGCCAAAACACCTTCTCACACTTCTCCTAAAAAAAGCACTTTGTACAGGATTTTGACCCCATATAGGTTTATATTAAATATATGTTTTTTGAAAATTCGAGTTGTTACAGTGATCCATTAGGGCCCAATATGATCCACTAAGACATGGATGATCTACCATTGCCCATTGTGACTCATTAAGGTCGAATATGGTCCATTAGGACATGTATGATCCATTAAGGCCCAATATGGTCCATTAAGACGTTTATGATCCATTAAGACCCAATATAGTCCAGAAGCTTGTATGATCTACTATTGTCTATTGTGATCCATTAAGGCCTAACATGGTCCATTAAGACATACATGATCCACTAATGTCCACTGTGATCCATTAATACATGTATGATCTACTAATGTCCATTGTGATCCATAAGGCCTAAAATGATCTATTAAGACATATATAATTGTGACCCATTAAGGCCCAATGTGGTCCATTAAGACAATTTATGATCTACTAGTATCCATTGTGGTCTATTAAGGTCCAATATAATTCATTATAGCATATATGACCTACTAATGTCCATTGTGATCCATTAAGGCTCAATATGGTCCATCAGGTCATTTATGATCTACTATTGTCTATTGTGATCCATTAAGTATGTAATTCTTTTGCAACATCATCAAAAAACTAACTAATTATTTATTTAATTATTTTATATATAACAAATATCTACACATATTGTACATTTCTAAATGTGTGTAAGGTATTTTGTTTTCCCATGTCATTCTCATAAAAAAAGTTATTACTTACTTGATATTATGCACTATCTACACATATTGTACACTTTTCAACATGTGTAGATATTTGGTTTGCCACGTCATTCTCATAAAAAATTATTTACTTAATATCTACACATATTATTCATTTTTTTAACATGTGTAGGTATTTAATTATTTGTTTTATCTATATATTTAATTAAAACTATTATGTGTTGGTAAACATAATCATTTAACTACACATATATTAGCTTTTTAAAAATGTGTAAATAATATACCTACACATACTAAAATTTTACAACTTGTGTAGGTATTTAATATTTAATTGGGGGTGGGAAATCTTCCCACCAACTTCACACTGTGGCTAAAATTATTACCTACACATATGAAATACTTGTCAAAAGAAAGTATATTATGAACAATTACCCACACATATAATATCATGTGTAGGTAAATTATGCGTGGGTATATAACCCAATTTCTTGTAGTGAGATGATACATGAATGATTTAGGAATGATTTGGAGCATGATATATGAATATATTGTTAATTGATTGACAATTGGTGGATTTTACCCATTTTTTGGGGTTTTTATGTTAGATCTAGGGTTTGTTCATGAACATGATGATGATAACAAGATTAGGAATTGATTAACATGTGTGAATCTATGTCTAGTGAAATGAGTATGATAATATTCTGATAATTTCCATTTTGGGTAAAGTTTTCATGCAATTGATGTTACATCTCCATAATTTCCTATTTAGGGGAAATTTATGATTTGAAATGTGAAATGGATGAATTGATTTGTGAAAATGTTGTAGTTACATGTAGATATGATAGATATGATTCACTGTTGTGATTTGCAGCTTTTCGTGAAGTTTTAATCAGATTTGATGGGTTTTTGATGGTCAAAATAGTTCAGCAGACAATTAGGTCGAATAGTTTTCATTCATACCATCGAGGGTACGAACGAAAGAAAATGGTTTCCATTCGTGCTAATAAAGGCACGAGTGAGAGGAGAACGTTTCCATTCGTGCTAATAGGGGAAAAGATTTTTCATTCGTGCTAAAAAAGGTACGAATGAAAGAAAAGATTTTTCTTTCATGCTAAAAAGGGTACGAGCGAAAGAAAACATTTTTCGTTCATGCTAAAAAGGGTACGAATGAAAGAAAAGATTTCCCATTCGTACCCACGAGTGCAAATATGAACATTTGATACAAACTAACGGGTCACCAATGGAATGTCGAGTCTGTCTTATGTGGCCGGGTTAACATTCAAACACGTTTTCAAACTTACATAGTCATGGTCTGGACAATCGGGGATAGTTAACCTATGGGTTATTAGTCTGGTTACTTATACATATCTTATGATAGGTTCCCGGTATTAGGGACTATCATTGCATTGTTGTTTTATCTATTTTACAAGAATGCAACGTAAGATGAGTTTCATGGCCCCACTTTCACACACTTTCTCATGGGGGAGAAACATGCTACATATTTTGGATACATAAAGATCATGTTATACTATTGTTATATTTTATTTACTATGCGACTCATCCAAGTCCCAGGGAAACCATGAATATGTAGGGATACGTAACGAGGGAAATGTGGATAGATCTACCATGCCTGACAAACCCCACCCGGGTCGACTGGAGGTCGGACGGGTGCATATTGTCTTGGACTACAGGCTCTACCGTGGATGACGGTAGTTCATTGGGCATTTCATGTGGAGCATCTTGTCAATAATGGTTTACAATCATAGTAGTAACATACATACACGTCTAGCTAACGTTCGCATAACTAGTAATGGGATTGATCTTTCAAAACTTGTGAAACATTTTTATAAAACCTTTGAACTCACCAGAATAGTATGTTGACATTTTTAGCCTGTTTTCACAAGTCACTAAGGTAGCAGGATTTGGATAGGCACACGGGGTCTCACGACATCTAGGTTTCATGATCACGTTAAACTTTAAAACGTCTGACTTTTATTTACTTTTGAGGATTGTAAACTATTATGCTTCCACTGTATTCGTGGTTGATACTTTTAAACTGCATGGTTTGGTTACATTAGTTTATTTACATAGTTGTCGTTTATTGTGACCGTTGCCTTGGATCCTAGTATGTCATGCGCCTCGCGGTAAAACCCTGCAAGTGGAATTTGAGAGTGTGACAGGTGACTGGTGTAATTTCAAGTTTGATGAATCAGAGGGAATTTTGGTCATAACTAAACATTGATCGTTTAGGAGGCAGTGGTAATATTTGATGTTGATATAATGTTTGCATATTTGTGGTGTTTGATTGCAGTTATTAGGTTAACTATATTAACTTCCTAATTGTTTATTTGGTAGTTCTGAATATGCTTGTATTAGGTTGCTAAGCTTGATCAGTTTTAATGTAAATTTATAACAATATGTTTGATATTGTAAATGTGATGTCACTGTTAGTATGTTATAATTATCATATTTATATTTATATTTTTCCTTTTTAGTGTAATTTACAATTTAAAAATTAAACTGATTTTGAGTTAACATATGTATATAAGTAATGGTTATAGTTTACACTTTTGTTAGAATAAACCTGTCAAATTGGACGAATATGTATAAAGTATTCATTAACTTAGATGATTATGAAATAGATATTAGTAATAATTGTTTAAAGCAACATCTGTTTGAAGGAAACTGTTGAAGGAATGTCTGTTTGAATCAACAACAGTTTGTTGTAACAGCTGTTTTATAAAGATCTCCTTAATAGACGTTCTACCCCTAACAGACGTTACTAAACACAATTTTTCTTGCAACAGATGATTGACTTCTTAATTTGGTGTTTAGTTAACAGACCATAAAAGTTGGTCTGTGTATGTTTTTTATATTTTGGGGCGTATAATTGTCTTAAAAAATATACTCTTCCCGTGTTTTCACACGGGATTTCACCTACTAACTACTAAGGGCATGTGTAGCGGGGGGGCTCCATGAGGCTTTATGGGGAATAAAATATTATAAAGTATTAGAAGGGGCTCCATGAGGCTTTATGGGAATTTAGGGGTGTAGTGGGAAAGGCCTCCATGGGGCTTTATAAATGATTAGGTAATCATTGCTTAATTATTGTTTTTTATTTAAATAACAAATTTAAATACAAAATAATATTTCATTAAATAGAAAAATTACAAATACTAAAAAAATTACTAATACTAAAAAATAGAAATACTAAAAAAAAGTTACAAATACTAAAATAAAAATTACAAATACTCATAGATTATATTTTTTTCTCGATTTGGGCCTTGCATTTCAAACACATTTCCAACGCTTTGATGGTTAGGTGGTCGTGCGACCTCGTGTAAAACTCAAAGTCGCATTCAAATTGTCGATCCCTCATTAGTTTGACAACCTCTCGGTTGTCTTGGATATGTTGAGCCCCTATGTCGCGTATGTCTTGTAGGCGTTGGTTCATCTCAGAAAACGCCTAACTCGACTTGTTCAACCGTGACGAAGACTCCGACCGGGTGGCTCGAGGAGCCTTTCGACCAGGCGGACGTGGTAACTCGTTCGCCCCTTCCTCCCCTCAAAAAAACAAATTTTATTCGGCATTTAAGTCGATGTTTTGCGGGTCAAACATTGGCGTTTCGGGATCAACCGAGTCGGTGGTCTTCGACTTCTTTGAGGGCCTCATGTTTCTGGCCCTAAATGAAGAAGTTCCAACCATTAGGCGGATGTTGGACCATTTGGAGCTATCTCGTAGCAGCCGCCAAAGCTTCAAGTGTTGAAAATTTCCTTGTGTGGCTTTATATTCCTCCAAAGTCGCCTCCAAAATTTGCTCGTCGTTTTGGCCGGTTTTCCATCTGTACTGGCAGCGTTGATAAATGGCTTGAAAGTTGGTGCATTTGGTGTTAATATCGCTGCACTTACCCGATATAGAATCCGAAGGCCGATAATCTTCTCCCCTACCAACGAGACTAAAAAATATAGTCGGGATTAGTCTCCAAAAGTCACCTTTATTTTGATAGTTCGCTAAAAAAACCAAACCAAAAACATATGTAAGTGCACGTTGAAAAATAATATATATAAACTAATATAACATAACAAAAAAATTATATCTTACAAGCAATAGAATCTTCCGAAACGTCAATCCACGCTCGGGCTACCGCGTACAACTCTTCGTCGTCCCATGCTTGTATATTTTTTTTTTGTGCGGGGTTCGGTTTCTTTCTCTTTGTATGATCGTCTTTGTCACCCCGTAGATCGCTCGGGCTCTTACTCCGACTCCGGCTCCTGAGTTTCCGGTACCGAGATTGGCTCTTGCCAAGCTTGTGATGACCCAATCATTTGAGAAGACCCAAAGACTTGGGATGACCCGAAACCTCCCATGTTGAAGTTATACGTGTTCGGGTCCCATCCCATGGGTTGGTTTAACAGGTTCATAAAACCTGCTTGATTTTGAACCGAACCCGGAGCAATGGGTTGGTTAGGCTTGCTAGATGATTGAGAACCAAAACCTTGACTGAAAGGATTCATCTTTATGTGTTATATGGTATGTGTTTGAATGCTTATGTTTGAATGTGTTTGTGAAGAGTTTGAATGTTTGTGTGAAGTGTTGTGTGAATAATAATGTTAAATATATAAAGTGATTATTTTTTTATAAAAGTGACCGTTCAACGGCTCCACCCAACGTTCACATCGATGCAACGTTCAAATTCCATAGATTCTCATGCATAACTCTAGCCATGTCCATAACCCATTGCCCCATAACGCCTCCATAGCGCGCGGGGGGGGGGGGCTTGCCCGGCGCTATTGAGGCTAAAACTCCCCCATAAGGAGGGCATATAACACCCACTACGGATGCGCTAATAAGGAAAACTTATTGGATGACACATGTCACTCAATAAGGGTATCCCTACTTTTTCTCCTCATTTTTACTTCCCATTTGAGTTTTTATATGGATTTAAAGTTGGATCATCAAAAAAATTTAAAGTCCCAAGTAAATGTTTAGGATTATAATTTCAAATATTTGTTTCCATACTTCAATTTATTTAATTAGATCACATTAACAAGATCAACAAAAACATAACTGATCAATTAATTTATAACAATTACATCCATTTAGGTAATTTAAAATTCAATATATGTAATTTAAATTGATTGATTTCAAATAAAAATGGTCAATATTGAATTTATCTCGGAAACTTAATCTAGACTTTGAATCTTTAAAATCAAATAAATATCGTACCACTCACTTGTAGATTACGACCTTTTTAAAGAAATTCAATTTTCCTACTTTATGCACTTAACATTTTTATTTATAAACCACCTTTTGATTTATAACAAACTAGATTATACCCCGGGAACGTCTCGGGGTTGAGAAATCTAATATGACATATCAATTTTACATATGAAATAAAATGATTCTCATAATGCGTTTTGTCAACCTTCTTTGTTGGAGCTATATTCACAAGTCTTGCGGTAGTTTCCTAAGCATAACTCCAAAAGGAGCGTGGAAGGGTTGTTCGACACATCATTGATCGATTCATATCTAATAGAGTTCGATTTCTCCGCTCAGACACACCATTATGTTGTGGTGTTCCAGGCGGAGTGAGTTTTGAAACTACTCCACAATCCTTTAGATGGTCGATGAACTCCTGACTAAGATACTCACTGCCTCGATTTGATCGAAGCATTTTAATACTTCTATTTAGCTGATTATCTACTTCGTTTTGGTACCCCTTGAACTTTTCAAGAGTTTCATGTTTATGCTTCATAAGATAAACATAACCATATCTACTGAAATCATCAGTAAATGTAACAAAGTATATTTCTCGATGTCTTGACATTGTTTTGAATTGACCACATACATTTGTATGTACAAGTCCTAACAGATCATTAGCTCTTTCTCCAACATTTAAAAAGGTGTTTTTGTTAACTTTCCACTCAAGCATGATTCGCATTTACCAAACAACTCTAAACCCTTGGAATCTAGGATTCCTGCGGTTAGGAGTTGTTTTAACATGATTTTCACTTATATGACCTAGTCTACAATGCCACATATACGTGTCATTAAAGTCCAACTTATTACGTTTATGGGAGATGTTGCATAATATGTTATCGTTTTGGAATTCTATCTCATAGATTCCATTGTTTGGTTTTGCATCAAATTAAAACACAACATTAAAATAAGTAGAAATAAATTTGTCATTAAAATGATAATTAAAACCTTGTCCAAGCAAAGCAGAAACTGAAACAATATTTCTAGTCACAATAGAAATGTAATAAACATTGTTCAAAACAAGTTCTAAACTAGAAGGAAGTAAAGGAACATATTCTCCTATCACCTTCAAAGCAACCCTTTGTCCATTGCCAACATGGACCTCCAAGTCGCCCTGTTTCAGCTTTCTAATCTTTCTTAGTCCCTGCGAATCATTACAAATATGGAAACCACATCTTGTGTCAAACACCCATATTTTGCTAGAAAAAGCAAAGATTTCAATAACATATATACCTGAGGATTCTCATCCTGAAGCCTTGGCTTGCTTCAGTTCAGCTAAATACATAGCACAGTTCCTCTTCCAGTGCATAATTTCATCACAATGAAAACGCTTGGCATCTTTCGGAGGTTTCTTGTTGGCAACAAGTTTTCCTTTGCCCTAATAGCCTTTTTTCTTGGTGTTAGGTTTCCTAACTTGACCCTCCCTGATCATCAGCACGGGTGCAGTCTTGCTATGTATATTTACCTCAGCAGTTTTGAGCATCAGATGCAACTCTGCAAGTGTCTTCTCCATCCCATTCATATTATAGTTCATAATAAATTGATCATATGACTTGAGCAATGAGTTGAGGATAATATCTCCCGCCAATTCATCACTCAAGGTGGATTCCGGACGAGCTAAGTGATCTACATATACCTTCATTTTTAGCACATAAGCGCTAACTGATGTACCCTCTTGCATACGAGTGGTTATGAGCAATCGCATCACATTAAACCTCTCATGACGAGCCTTCTATTAGAACATTTCCACCAGGTGCGCATTCATCTCGTATGCCATCATCTCATCTGTGACACCCCGCATTTTCAGGTTCCTATTTTAACTAAACTCTAGTTAACTTTTATTTACATTCACAACATTTCACCTAACTAGGGTTAGTTAAGTGAGTCACACGTTGCACAGTTATAAGTTAATAACTGCATGAAACGGTAACTCGGAGAATTACCGGACTACGTACACGAGTATCAAAACCGAGCGTTGGTGAAATAACAAATAAATAATTGGGAAATGATTGTTTGATATTATTTGCAATTATGTGCTTGTGTGGAATTATTGTGAAGTAATATGCAATTATGTCTATTTAATCGAAACTCATCACCGAGGTCGTAACCGACACCCGCCGATCTGGCAAGGTAGTTCGGGTCTTAAAATATTGGGTCGGTTAGTGGTGGTGTTAGTTTAGAGGTTTAAAGCCCAAATAACAAGAAAAAAAAATAATAATAATAAAATAATAAAAGAAATGGGCGCCAAGCACCATGAGGTGCAGGGACTCACCCCTCATGGTACGTGAGGGGGTACTGACGAGGCTATGTCGGTTTAGAGCTCTATAAAACGAATTTTAACCCTCTTTTTCATAATCACACTTATATTTTTGAAACCCTAGCCCCCCTATAAAAAAAAACTAAACCCCAAACACTTGCTAAGGCTCAAGAACATCATTCGGGAAGAGATTTCATTACTCGGTTGTGTTGTTTGAAGAGCTTAAGGTGTGTTAATCATCCTTAATGTTTTAATCACTTCTAATATGTTTTAAAACACCATAAATGTTATTTCCATGTCTGATATAACTTAGTAATAATCGAAACAAGGGTTTTACAAAAGATTAACATGGTAAACAATGAGCTTTTATGATTATTATTGGATATGTTACATGTTATTGTATATTGTTGATTGTTAAACATCTAGGGTTTATAGATGATTATATTCATGATGAATCTTGCATGTTTTGGTCATTTAAATGTATGATAGGTCTTTTATGATAATTATTTGATGTTCTTGAATGATAATATGCGACTAGGGTTTGTTATAATTAAGATTATTGCATGTTTAAAACTGGACAAATTGCATGTAACGACTTGTAGGCTACCTAACGTGGCATTAAAATATCTGTTTTCATCGTTTCTTGTTATGAGCATGTCGTACATGGTCTTAACTTTCTAGAATGGGTAAAATCATGTGATTTGGTTGTCGTTTGATATGTTTTTGGAGTTTTATTCGAATAAAGGTCTAAACTGATTTTCGGATTAAAAACTTAGGTCAAATTTAATCGGTTGTAACTCGAGTTTTATAAAGAGCTAGGTCATTAAATTTTTTCAGTAGGTTGATACGGGAATAATTCGGCTTTACTAAGTGGTTTCATCCCGCTTGGATAAAAACACGATGTTTGAGAATTTTTATCGTAAACTGACCTGATGTAGTAATTGATTTTTCATAATTTTCCAACAAGGTTTTGTTGTGAAACAAAAATAGTGGCATAACGAATGGACTCCTAGGAATATTCAGTAAAAGTTTGTGAGTCTAATTCGTTATGTACGTATTTTTATTAAAATAGTTTCAGTAGCACATAATCTGTCCTGAAAACGCAAATTATGATATATGTGTATATGTGCTTATTTGGAGTCTTGTGTGACTTGATTTTGACTTGATCTTGTATGTACACTTATGTGAGATGTAAATGACACGTATGATTAATAGTAAACATAATGTTCACCAACATGTTCATAGTAAACGAGTTATGTGGTGTATCGTGTATGTACGTATACTCACATAGTGGCACATATAATAGGGAGTCAGTTGAACGTCCTTATTTGTGAAGTTTGGATTTTAGCTTGCAACCTAAGGTGAGTTTCACTATTTTTACTCAAAAGCATGCCTCTCGGGTTTAGAGACAACACTAATTCCTGTATGAGAATTACTTACTTTTCTAGTCCGGTTTGGGACTACTATTCTATCTCGGTTTTGGGATACATAGATTCACGGGGTGAATCGGGGTTTTACTAGTTTCACAACTTTATCTTATGAACTAAACGACACACTTTATCACTGATGTCCTACCTTTATACCGAATGAGTTTTCGGGTTGGCAAGCGGGTTACTAGTTGATAGCACTATTAGGTTTAACAACCTCACACCATGCTGGGAGTCGGGCGTGAACTGTGACTTAACACATTATCATTGTTGATAGGCAATGATGGGAGCCTCTGTTGCTCACATGCTGTGAGTTCACGTTACTTAGCAGTTCGGTATTACTTGTGTTTAGTTATCTTGTATGGGTTAGTTACCATTGGCATGCGATGAACTAGTGGTTACTG
Source organism: Ambrosia x helenae (assembly GCA_030844895.1). Classification (NCBI taxonomy): domain Eukaryota; kingdom Viridiplantae; phylum Streptophyta; class Magnoliopsida; order Asterales; family Asteraceae; genus Ambrosia; species Ambrosia x helenae. Next base: position 42,095 of record JAUTDX010000537.1, on the reverse strand, counting down.
GTTTTGGAAACCTAAACATTTACTTAACTTATTTTGTGAACTCACCAACTTTATGTTGACACACGCTAGCATGCTTTTGCAGGTTTCTAGGTATGGAGCACGTTAGGGCATGCATTATTATGTCATGGTACAACTGAACACTGTTAACTTTTATATTGCCATTCATTCATTTAGTTTTATCTTGGGCGCGTTTGTTTTGCGCATAACCATTTACTTAACTGTTTGTTTATGCTTCCGCATATTCTTAAAACCTATTGCTAATTTTAAAAACTTGATTTTCAAAAACGAACTAAATGATCTGCGAATTTAGAGTCGTTCATATGACTTATGGCTATGGGATTATGGTATGTCATGCGCCTCCCGTAAAACCCCGCAGTGGAAATTTGAGGGTGTGATAGATTGGTATAAGAGCCACTGGTTATAGTGAACTAGGACTGCATTTTGAGTCTAGTCTATAACTGTCATAGAATAAGCATTGTACTAGTAACACTCACAGCTTAAGTGCATAATTATCTTTTGGCTACATATACTTTCAACACATGATTTCAGGAGATATGTTATCTTCTAGTCCTAAACCTGAATCTGAGCACGTCACTGGTGAGGACCCTGGGTTACACTAGGTGGCGCAATATTGGGATTAGTATCCTAACAAACTTCATGGATGGGAAATCGGCAATAGGGTACCAGGGAGGGTACCAACTGTTCTAGATGCATGGTAAAGAACCTTTGCAGGCATTGTGGTGCATATACACTGAGAGTTGCACCACACCTACGACGCGGTACATCATTTCAAATGGAAGATGAAACCCACAACTGATTGACAGCCACAATTGGAGGAACGGGTGGTGCAGCTAACCACTAAACTGGCTGACATCTGACTGGAGTTGGAGACTGTAGGCGATAAGATCCATATAACACTGACACCTGCAAAAGAGGAAGAAGAGGAGATGGAGGAGGAACGTGAGTAGTAATTAACTCTTATCTTTTCTTGCTTATTCTTCTTTTCTCTTATTTTATGAACTTAGTTAGGGCTGAGACCTTCCATCAGCGATAGGGTGGTTGGAGCCCTCGCAACTTGGCAAGCTAGTAAACTCTGCAAATCATTCTTTCCACTTGACTTCCGTCATTGGACTTTCGTATTCTTTGAACGCACATGCTTCACTACTCACAACAACAACGACTTGCCAGCCTGCACTTTAAAGGTTTATATGGATTGTAAGCCTCAAAACCTTAGTGGGACTGAAGGAGACTGTTGGACTACTTCGATAGTTTAGACAAGACAGAGGCGGTCTTTGCCATGTGCATCTGCTCAGACAGAACTGGTAAGGTATACCACAGGCACCCTAGATGAGTTGCAGATGCATGGGTGGATAATGTAACACCCTGTGATGAAATTTAGGAATTTGAAACCGAACACTATTACCTAAAGATGGTTGGGTCTGAAGCCACATGAGTTAGCTACTATATGATCAAATCCAACTAACCTACCTTACAAACGAATTGAGCTTTACACCAAAAGGATTGGTCCCACAGATTCGTGGCATGGTCACTGCAGTTCACCTACCCAGAATCTAACAAATCATTCACCTGGCTCACAAACTCACTGACGAGGCTGTCAAGCATGGTACTTTTCCGAAGCATGGTGCTTCATCTTCTGCCTTTGGTGATAGCAAGAGAACGTGGGATGGTGTGAGGTATAAGTTCTTCAACAGCAACAACTAGCATAGCAACAATGACGAGGTGCTAGGAAACAGTGTTCCTGGTGTGGGAGTGAAACCCACTTCAAGAGGAACTGTCCCCAGCTCAAGTACAATAGCAATAATGGAAATAAAAACCTCGATGGTGCTCGTGGAATAGCTTCCATAATTGACACGGGAGAAGCCAAGAGCGACATCAATGTGTTGACAAGTACGTTGTCTGTGAACGACAATCTTGTTGCTGATCTTTTCGGTTCTGGTGCGAATATCAATTTTATGTCTTTAAGACTTAGAAAACTCCTAGGGTTAGCCCCTACTCTTCTTGAACCCTCACACTCTATAGAGTTAGCTCATGGAAAGCCTATTGACGCAACCCACATCCATCAAGACTGTAAGCTCAAGCTAGATCGACAATCATTTGCCACCGATCTTATACCTATTACTCTGGGAAGCTTCGATGTTGTAGTTGGCATGGACTGGTTGTCCAAGCATCATTCCAAAATTCTCTTGTACGGGAAGATCATTCGTATCCCTCTACCTAGTGGAGAACTTTTACCTATTCAGGGTGATCATGGTGGTGCCATGGTGGGTATCATCTCATTCTTGAAAGCCCAGAAGTGCATTCGAACGGGCTATCCAGCCATTCTGGCTAACATTTCTGACACTCGAGATGAAGTTGAAACAAAAATTGAGGACATCCCTGTAGCTCGTGATTTCCCAGATGTATTCCTAGAGGAACTTCCTGGACTTCCACCTGTTCGTCAAGTGAAGTTCCAAATTGATCTTGCACCTGGAGTAGCCCCAGTTGCACGCACACCATATCGCTTAGCACCAGGCGAACGTCAAGAACTGTCTACCCAACTCCAAGAGCAGTTGGATAGGGGTTTTATTAGACCTACTTCTTCACCTTAGGGAGCCCCAGTCCTGTTTGTTGGGAAGAAGGATGGGAGTTTTCGCATGTGTATCGACTATCGGGAGCTGAACAAGGTGATTGTCAAGAACGGCTACCCATTGACCCGTATTGATGACTTGTTTGATCAGCTCCAAAGGTCGAGTTTCTATTCTATGATTGACTTAAGGTCAGGGTACCATGAGCTGAGAGTCCGAGTGAAGGATGTGGCCAAGACATCCTTTCGAACTCGCTATGGACACTATGAATTTTTGGTGATGCCATTTGGGCTAACCAATGACCGGCAGTGTTCATGGATCTTATGAACCGCGCGTGTAAGCCCTATTTGGAAAAATTCGTCATAGTGCTTATTGATGACATATTGATCTATTCCAAGAGCAGGGAGTAGCACGAGCAACACCTGCAGCTAATCTTGGAACTTCTGAGAAAGGAGCAATTGTATGCTAAATTCTCTAAGGGTGACTTTTGGATTCGGGAAGTCCAATTCTTAGGACATGTGGTTAATGAGGCTGGTATACATGTCGATCACGCTAAGATAGATGCTATCAAACGATTGGAGGCTCCTAAGACTCCTACTGAGGTGCGCTAATTTCATGGTCTTGCGGGATATTATCGCAGATCCATTGAGGGATTCTCAAAAAAATCGCTCAACCCCTCACTACTTTAACGCAGAAGGGTGTTACTTACAAGTGGGGAGATGCCCAAGAATCTGTTTTTCAGTTGTTGAAGTCAAAGCTCTGCAGTGCACCAATTCTATCATTACCTGAGGGTACAGATGACTTCGTGTTGTATTGTGACGCTTCTATTCAGGACGTATGGTGTGTTTTGATGCAGCGTGATAAGGTCATCGTGTATGCTTCTCGCTAACTGAAGGTTCATGAGAAGAATTACACCACTCATGACTTGGAACTGGGAGCGGTGGAATTCGCTCTCGAAATCAGGAGGCACTATCTGTATGGAACGAAGTGTACGATTTACACTGACCATAAGAGCATCCAACACATATTTGATCAAAAGGAGTTGGACATGCGACAGCGTCTATGTGTCAAGCTCCTGAATGACTACGACTGTGCCATCAAAAATCATCCAAGGAAGGCTAACGTAGTAGCGAATACCCTTAGTCGTAAGGATACGAAACCCAAGCAGGTGCGAGCCTTACAACTCACCATACACTGGAAACCTTCCTGATAAGATCCGCAATGCTCAAGTTGAGGCTTTGAACGAAGAAAACATTGGACTCGAAACGTTTCATGGTGCTAATAAGCACTTAGAACTGAAGTCGGATGTACTTCAGTACTTCATGAATCGAGTCTGGATTCCACTCTTTGGGGATCTCAGACAGTTGGTGCTAGATGAAGTGCACACCTCTCGTTATTCGGTGCATCCTAGTTCGGATAAGATGTACCGAGACGTCAAAACTCTTTATTGGTGGCCAAACATGAAAGCTGAAATAGCCACTTATGTTAGTAAGTGCTTGACTTGAGCCAAAGTTAAGATCGAATATCAAAAATCTTCGGGCCTACTTCAGCAACCAAAATCCCATGTGGAAATGGGATGGAATTTCTATGGACTTTATCATCAAACTCCCTAAAACACCTAGTGGGAATGATATGATTTGGGTCATTGTTGATCGGTTGACCAAATCGGCACACATTCTTAGCAATTAAGGAAACAAAGAAGCGGGATCGATTGGCCAACATCTATATCAAGGAAATCATCTCTAGGCATGGGGTGCCTACTTCTATTATATCTGATCGCAATTTGCGATTTACTTCTCGTTTCTGGACTACTCTCCAAGATGCATTGGGGACTCACTTAGACATGAGCACGACCTATCACCCTTAGATGGATGGACAAAGTGAAAATACCATCCAAACAATGGAAGATCTGCTACGGGCGTGCGTGGTGGATTTTGATAACAGTTGGGATAAACACTTTCCTTTGATCGAATTCTTGTATAACAACAGTTACCACACTTCTATTCAGTGTGTGCCTTTTGAGGCATTGTATGGACGCAAGTGTAGGTCTCCCATATGCTGGGCTGAAGTTGGGGATAGCCAACTGATAGGTCCTGAACTCGTGCATGAAACTTCTGAGAAGATCGTGTAAATCAGAAACCGTTTGGCCGCTGCTCATGATCGACAGAAGAGTTATGCTGATAAGCGTAGGATGCCTTTGGAGTTCTTGGTTGGGGACAAGGTACTATTAAAGGTGTCGCCTTGGAAAGGCGTGACTTGATTTGGGAAACGGGGAAAGTTAACCCGTGATATGTCGGACCATTCGAGATTGTGGAAAGAATCGGTCCTGTGGCTTATAGGTTAAACCTACCTGATGAACTCAGTGGAGTGCACAATGTATTCCACGTATCGAACCTTAAGAAATGTCAGCCTGATGCGACATTAGTGGTTCCATTGGAGGAAATCCAGGTGGACGATCAGTTACGGTTCGTGGAAGAACTAGTGGAGATTCTTTAGCAGGGCGTCAATAAACTCAGATAGAGCACCATACATATTGTGAAGGTACGATGGAATTCCTGTCTAGTACCGGAATACACGTGGGAATGTAGGGAACAAATGCGGCTCAAATGCCCACATCTTTTTACTGAACCTGAACCTATGCATAGACCAAACTCTAAACGTGAAGCGGCTCGCTCAAAGTGAATTTTAGAGCGAAATTCCTTTCAACTTGGGGATGATATGACATCCGGTAACCAGGCAAACATTTTTACACTCGCTTCATTATTTACTTGCTAAATTTCGGGACGAAATTCTTTGCAACTTGGGGATGATGTGACACCCAGCATTTTCAGGTTCCTACTTTAACTAAACTCTAGTTAACTTATACTTACATTCACAACATTTCACCTAACTAGGGTTAGTTAGGTGAGTCACACGTTGCACAGTTATAGGTTAATAACTACATGAAACGGTAACTCGGAGAATTACTGGACTTCGTACAAGAGTATCAAACCCCGAACGTTGGTGAAATAACAAATAAATAATTGGAAAATGATTGTTTGATATTATTTGCAATTATGTGCTTGTGTGGAATTAATTGTGAAGTAATATGCAGTTATGTTTATTTAATCGAAACTCGTCACCGAGCTCGTAACCGACACCCGACGATCTGGCAAGGTAGTTCGGGTCTTAAAATATTGGGTCGGTTAGTGGTGGTGTTAGTTTAGAGGTTTAGAGGTTTAAAGCCTAAATAACAAGAAAATAATAATAATAATAATAGTAATAATAGTAATAATAATAATAATAATAAAATAAATGCGTGCCGAGCACCATGAGGAGCAGGGGCTCACCCCTCATGGTACGTGAGGGGATCCCTGACGCGCCGAGCACCATGAGGAGAAGGGGCTCACCCCTCATGGTACGTGAAGGGGTACCTGACGAACCTAAGTCGGTTTAGAGCTCTATAAAACGTATTTTAACCCTCTTTTTAATAATCACACTCATATTTTCGAAACCCTAGCCCCCTACTCGAAAAACTAAACCCCAAACACCTGCAAAGGCTCAAGAACATCATTCAGGAAGAGATTTCATTACTCGGCTGTGTTGTTTGAAGAGCTTAAGGTGTGTTAATCATTCCTTAATGTTTTAATCACTTCTAATATGTTTTAAAACACCATAAAAAGGTTTGTCCAGGTCTGATATAACTTAATAATAATAGAAACAAGGATTTTACAAAAGATTAACATGGTAAACATTGAGCTTTTATGATTATTATTGGACATGTTACACGTTAGGGTATATTGTTGATTGTTAGACATCAAGGGTTTATAGATTGTTATATTCATGATGAATCTTGGGTGTTTTAGTCATGTTAATGTATGATAGGTCTTGTATGATAATTATTTGATGTTCTTGAATGATAATATGCGACTAGGGTGTGTTATAGTTAAGATTATTGCATGTTTAAAACTGGACAGATTGCATGTAATGACTTGTAGGCTCGCTAACGTGGCATTAAAATATCTGTTTTGATCGTTTCATGTTATGAGCATGTCGTACAAGGTCATAGATTTCTGGAATGGGTAAAATCATGCGATTTGGTTGTCGTTGGATCTGTTTTTGGAATTTTATTCGAATAAAGTTCTAAACTGATTTTCGGATTAAAATCATAGGTCAACTTTAATCGGCTGTAACTCGAGTTTTATAAAGAGTTAAGTCATGAAATTTTGTCAGTATGTTGATACGGGAATAATTCGGCTTTTCCAAGTGGTTTCATCCCGTTTAGATGAATACGCGATTTTTGAGAATTTTTATCGTAAACTGACCTGATGTGAAAGTTTTCAGAACCTAGTTGTAGTAATTGATTTTTCATAATTTTAAGAAGGTTTTGTTGCAAAACAAAAATAATGGAACGACGAATGGACTCCTAGGAACATTCAATACAAGTTTGGGAGTCTAATTAGTTGTGTAGCTATTTTTAATAAAATCATTTCACTAGCGCATAATCTGACTGGAAAACGCAGATTATTATATATGTGTATATGTGCTTATTTGGACTCTTGTATGACTTGATCTTGCATGTACACTTATATGAGATGTAAATGACACGTATGATTAATAGTAGACACAACGTTCACCAAACGGGTTCATAGGGTCTACTTTTGCATGTAGTTACAGTAGGTATCACTTAAACGTTTTCGCATAATTTAACGTCTTGGACAAACGAGTTCTGTGGTGTATCGTGTATGTAAGTATACTCACAAAGTGGCACATATAATAGGTAGTCGGTAGCACGTCCTTATTTGTGAAGTTTGGATTTTAGCTTGCAACCTAAGGTGAGTTTCACTACTTTTTCTCAAAAGCATGCATCTCGGGTTTACAGACAACACTAATTCCTGGATGGGAATTACATACTTTTCTATTCCGTTTTGGGACTACTATTTTATCCCGGGTTTTGGGATATATGGATTCACGGGGTGAATCTTGGTTTTACTAGTTTCACAACTTTTGTCCTTGATGAACTAAACAACACACTCTATCACAGAAGTCCTACCTTTATACCGAATGAGTTGCCGGGTTGGCAAGCGGGTTACTAGTTGATAGCGCTCTTTGGTTTAACAAACCTCACACCATACTGGGAGCCAGGCGTGATCTATGACTTAACACATTATCATTGTTGATAGCGGGCTCCTCAAACCGCGGTCAAGTATCTAGTCTCTGAGCTCATCTTCTTCTTAAAGCAGAGGCTTCACTTCCGACCTGGAACACCATACACCTCGTCTTAGCTCTCGCGTTTCGTACCGAAGGGTCTCGCCTTATGGTCTTCCTGAGTAGGCCAACAACGAATCCCCGTTGGTTAACGAACTAGGTCGATGGATCTCTCTTACAGTTGGTATCAGGAGACCGTACCCCCATTGGTTAACAGCGTTGTATTAACGAGAACTAGATAAAGAATCCATTATTTATTTATCTTTATTGTGACCTGAACATTTTGTGATCAATTAAATATTAAGTTCGTTGAATTAATGATAACTTAATTACCCAACCCTTAACCTCCCGAGCTGAATGAAATCTTTGACAAAGGGGGAAACATAATCCTAAAGGCGTATGATACAAATGATCACTGGTGCGCCCGTAGGGAATCCTCCCAGTGCCAAGAAGATCACTCAGTCATCTGGTATGTACCAGAAATGTGTCACTCAGATCTGGTCCACTTCAGAAGCCATTGCTTAGAGCCCGGTTCGGATATCAGGAGCCCGAGGGATCTGTCTCACTATCGGTTTCCTCGCCTTGGATCTAGTTCGGGCTACCAGAAGCTGATTAAACCTCTAGTTATTGGATAAGCTAATCAATTATTATATTTTCGGATGAGCTCACAAGTGCATGGGTTTTTACACACCATGGGTACACTCATGAGTTCTCCTAGTAAGTTAATTATGTATTTTAGGTTCAAGTTATCATCATAGCAACCTGTCACAAAGATAAACAAATAAGGATTAGAAGAAGAGGACATCACAAATAACTAAAAATAAACTACTAGTAATAACAATAAAAGTCTACAAATCAAGTGGGTTCATGAATTATAGAAAGATACAACCATAAGACATGATCAACACAAAAACACGGCTGCTCATAAACAAGCTATCCACCTCCAAGCGATATGTAACTCTCTTGATCCTCACGACCCTCGATATTATTGCATAACTACTCTACGATCCTCTTCTTGGCTAGACCGATCAAGGTAGGTCGAAGCCTAACCATTGAGGGATATTAGGATGGCCAAAAGGCCTCCTACAAGACCCTAAGATCTCTGGAAGAAGCTTGGAATTCGGCCCAAGAGAGCACATGAAGGGATGAACAAATGGTGAGGGTTGGCTTGCTATTTATAGACCTCCCAGGGGTTGCACGGGCGTGCCTGAGGGTGTCGAGGGCGTGCTTGCAGTTACATGTACGTACAGTTGCTGCATGGCAGAGTCTGTCTGTACTGTGATGTCTGGCATGGCCGTGCAACATGTCTTGGCACGGGCGTGCATGTTCCGTCAATCTCTGATTTTTTGCCCTCCAAGTTTCCTGCGTTGTCTTCTCGCGTGCAGGGCCTTCGTGCAGGTGAGCGTGGGAGTGTAAAGTCATTCCGGGACTGATTTTAGCATTGGTTAAGTCCCGGGTTTGTCTTCTGAACATACAGGGAACAGGCTTGAAGTGTGGTATCTTCAGGAATCTCCAGTTTTTGCATGTTTTCACCCGGAAATACTTTGTTTCCAACTTGGAGCTCCAGTTTCCTGAGATAATCAAATAGGAACAAATTAAGCACCAATTATAACTAATGTAAGCCTAATTGTGACCTATTTTAGGACTGTTTATGCCTGTATTATATTATAATTCTGTTAGTCATCACAATACCCCACACTTAGACTATTGGTTGTCCTCAAGCAATCATCCACAATACACCAAGGCAAACTGTAGCTAACAAACCCGCAATCCATTTATTTTATTTTAGATCACTAGAAAAATAAAATTGCATGACACGCCAACTCAACCCGGACGATTTTGCTTGAACCTATACCTGCTCACAATGTTCACTCATCACTCGGGTTTTATCATTTGGGTGAGTTTTGGGGGTGAACACTCGTGTCCTGATCGAAGTCGACTCAAGTCATAGGCTTGTATGCAAATCAAGTCCTCGTCTCTAAACCAACTAACTAAGATAAATCAAGAGGACTTTTATTCGGGTTGTAATGTAGGGGTGTGAAAATAAAGCTAACTTTTTTTTTACTATATACAAAGGGGATGAGTCACCGAATCACAATGGTGCGTCAAGGCTGTGAAGATGACGAAGCAGCGAAGGGTGAGCGTGCGAAATGGAGACGAGTACGCTAAGCAACATTTTCCGCAGCTATCTCTGAGAGGAATCGAGTGTTTATCCTGAGGCATTTCATCATGGTTATCTCGTCCCTCACAGTGTAGTCGATGTTACTTCCTCTTCTGACTTTCCTCTCGGCTCGGTATCGAATAGCACCCTCATGGATCAGTAAAGTGTACTCCATCTGTGAATGAGTTGAGTTGTTGCTGCACTTGCCGTCATGAGACTAGTGGCCACACTTCCTGCACTTGTCATATCTTTTGTCCCGTCTTTTTGCAGCACTCTTTGATTGTCCACAAAAGGGTCGATTTTGTTCCATCTTTCGCCAAAATTTTCTTTCGTCTGCAGTCTTCTCAAAAATGATATGTGTTATTTCTGGTGGCAGACGTGGCTAAGCAAAGTGGAAACAACGAAGCAAGTGTTCATCCAACGGATGCATCTTGAGAAAATGAGGGGGGAAGCAAGAGAGAGAATGGAGATCACAGAGAGAAAGTAGAGAGAGATCTCAGAGTAGGAGGGAGAGAGAGAGAGAGAGAGAGAGAGCAGAATTCCAGTTCTTTAGGGTCTCACCGGTAAAAGACCAACTTTTAACTTTGAAGAACTTTCTTTGGGCACTCTTTTTGATTTCTCTCTTTTTGGTTCATGCTCTCTGTTTTTTTTTTTTTTGCTCTCCCCTACATATTATTCATTTTTTAGAAGATCTCCCTCTTGGCCCCGTCTTGTGTTGTTCCCTCCTTTGTCAACGGTGTTGCTTTTTCTTCAAACTTGCACTTCGCGCCCTTGGTGATAAAATCTTGAAGCTGCTGTAGTGACGCGTGATCGGGACTCATTTATTGGGTGAAGAAACGAAAGGCTAAGGCTCAAAATGGTTTTCTAGGGGAAATGATTTATTTGGGGAGAAACCTAAATTCCTCTATCATTTTTATTTTAATCACCGGATTTAAAACAAGAAAATGCATAAACACACAAGTTCTAACCGAGTCGGACTAAGGTCGGAAATCTCTCAAGAAATGAAACGAGCAACAATATATGATGAATATCTGCAAGCGTGGTGCTCGTGTAAAAGCTCAAGAAACTCTCACGGACCAAAAGGGTAGGATAAGGTAGCGGTTTCAAGCACAACTTTCGGGGTATTTTTCACTTGCCATGCAACCTATTTTTCTACTTGATTGTATTTTATTTAAACGGATCTATTGGGTTTGATTGACGTCATCTAATTTCGACTGTCTTTTATTGTGAACCTTTCGGCATAAATGCCTAATAGCGTCCCCTCGGACTAGCCTGATAGACTGTACAAACCTGCCAAGCAACCGTGAATCACACTACGGGTATCAAACTGCTAAGAGGGTATCGGACAACCACAATCATATGACAAAATGACCCGCAAGATAAAATAAAATAGCAGTACTAATGGTCCACCCCACACTTAAAATTTTGCTATAAATTTTAATTGAAGAAATAGAAAAAGGCAAGAGAAACTAATACTCCCCTGATAATGACGAATCCACTCGTGTGTGAGCGAAACCTGCATCCTCCAGGACCTCCACCGAGAGACGTCAAAATGGCGGCTCCAAAACTAGCAAACTGTCCTCAACCTGTCCTAAAATACTAGAAAAGAAATTGAAAAGTAACAAAGATAAATAAAAACTAAATCCTAAGATAGACACTAGTGCCGGAGCACTAGCGGGGTGAAGCGAGTCTGGCATACATCGAGCACGCAACAAAAACCAACATCCAAGTGTCAATACAGTCATCCAACAAACAACCACAAAAAAAAAAAAGAAAAATAGTGTTTAATGTCAACAACCAACATCACGAAAAACCTGCAAAGATAAAGAAATCAAACCGAGCGGGCACGGCGGGAGCGGCGGCTAGAGCGGGAGGAAGAGGTGGAGCCAGTGCAGGAGGCCATATGCCTGGAGAAGTCCTCGCGGAAGGACCGGAACTCTGCAGTCAACGTGTCAAGTCTGTCTAAGATGGTGCGAATCATACCTCTTGACTGCGGGTGGTCGGTCCTGGCAGCTGGTGATGGTGCTGTCTGGCGCTTGGGACTCCTCCGTCTTGAGCTCTGTCGTCTGGCTGCAACGGCTGACGACTTTGGACCTCTAGCAGCAGCTGCTGCTGACGACTCTGCATCTCCTCTCTCCTCTGGTTGTCTCTCTCCACATGCTGCTACGAAAGCTGCCCTCTCATCCCACAAATCCTTTTTGTTATCAATCAGCTTCAGAGTTTCTTTGTCAATAACCCCGGTGTTCTTCATAGTCTTTATGCCTAGGGAGCGGACCTGCTCAAAGACAGTCAGTCCGGTCACTGCCTCAGGGGTAAGGACCCCTAGTGATGTGGTGAGGCGAGTGATGTATGGGCCCCCAAAGATGAGACTAGCTGGCTTAGTACCAAAGCTGCGGGTGAAAAACTCAGGCATAGCGTGGGCAAGATTGCCATGCCTCCCGTCAATGATGCAGAAGAGAAAGAAAGCTTCCCGCTCATTTACACCCCCTGTGCTGTCCTTCCTGGCCCCTAAGGTGCTGGCGATGATCATGTGGATCCACCTGTGGAGTGGGTCAGGAAAGCTAGATCTTTTATGCTTCCTGGGGTCCCACTCAACCTCTGAAATGGTAGACCAAAACTCTACAGCTGTAACACCCTCGGGCCACCAGTAGAGACTATTAGTAAAGATGGGCTCAGTAATCTCCCTCTGCCTATACAATCCCATGCGCACCCCGAACTCAGCCAAAGTCATCCTGTACCAAACCCGTGCCATCCTGAACCCAATACACCTGGTAGAAATTCTGTCATCAGCAGAAACAGGAGGGGCATACGCAAATGAAGCCAGGAACTCTAGAGTGAACTCCCTGTATACCGTATCCCTTATCCTGAAAAATCGATGCCACTGATGAGAAAGTAGGTGTGTGAACCTGGGCTCGAGACCAACCTGCTCAATAGCATCATAGTCCACAGGTAGATGGGGTCCCAACGATCTCCTCTTAATTATCCTCAGCCTGTTACGAGCATTGTTTTCTGTTTCATTCCTGTTTAAGTATGTCAAAGGGTGTACTGCATCAGGAATCTCCCTATCTGGCTGAAAAGTGTAGGTCTCCGGTAAGGGTAGTGGAGGTGACTCTCCAGACTGGTGTGAATGAGGTGAATGGTGGGAGTCGGATGATACTGATGGTGACCTTAAAGCTGCCCTCTTCATTCTTGGCATAGACCTGCAAAACAACAGAATCAGTTCAGCTTTACAAACTTAAGCATTTTTACAGAATATAAACAGCTTGGGTCCAGTGGCTGCAAGCCCATGCTCAACTGATGAACATGGTCGTGCGGCTCAGTCTGCAGTCCGTGTTCCTACTGGTTCGACTGTTTAAACTGGTTTTTACCTAAAGCACCCTAAAACTGATTTTAAACCGCAAAAATAACTTAAATTTAAAACTTAAAATGTTCTTGTGGGTTTTTAAGGTCAAGCACGCCCGTGCTCACAGGGTGCACGGTCGTGCATACTCTGATGGGTCAGACTGATTACGCAGGAAATTTTTAACGGTTTTCCTAGTCAAGCACGCCCTTGCACACTGTTGTGCACGACCGTGCTCCTGACTGATGTGACGGGTTTTCAAACCTGTTAGTTTTCTTGAAAAAAATTTTCATCAAGTTTCTCAAAAATCTCAACCACATTACATTCCTAGTGTTCCCCAAACCATTTTCCTACAATAACATGCTCAGATTCGGGCCACAAAAACTAGAAACCTAAGATTTTTATCAAAACCTAAACAACTCAAAAACTCAAGAAAACGGACAGATCTGGACATAAACCACATAAAAGATATTAGGGGTCAAGTATACATACCTTATAATGAAGAATGAAGCCTGAAATGGAAGAAAATGGTGGAAAAATGGAGGTTTGGTGGGTGGTGCGACGGTTTTGGGTGAGAGGAGGAAGGAGAAATGAGTTTGAAAAGTCAAAAAGTGACTTTTAAAACCCCAATCCTCGTCTGCACGTCTGGCATGCCCGTGCCACATGAAGTGGCACGGTCGTGCTCAACTGCTCAGTCTCCCATTTTTTCGATTTTTTCAATTTTAAAAATGTTTTTAAGGGTTCGGTTTTAAAAATTTTTAGTCGGGTTTCCCCAAAATAATTTTTAAAACCCCATTTTAAGTTCGAAAACAGTTTAATTTTTAAATTTTTGAAAAACTTCACCCAGTTTCATTTTTCACATTTTCCGCACTTACCTGGCGATCTTCAAGGGATGACAGACTGACCTCTAACGAAAATAAAGAAGAAATAAAAACCCTCCAAAATAAAAGTTGATGACTTTGGTGGTCTTAGTTGTTCTCACGGGAATTCTCCAAGGTGGCCAATCCGGAAGCAAACCTGCAAAGAAAAACAAAGACAACCGCAATCATCGAAAATAAAGCAGAAATAAAATGAAAAAGAAAAATAAAGAAGACCGAAAACAAAAAGGAAAATAAAGTGAAAAGAAAAATAAACCGATCAGCAAAGTGACTTAGGTCTTTCTTTGGAAACAATTGTGTTCCTCGGCAACGGCGCCAAAAACTTTGATGTGTGTGGTTTTAGTAATTAAAAGATATCATTTTCCCGGTGTTAAAAACTTGGTATTTTAAATTCCAAAGCTGGGATGAATGACTGATTTTTACTAAACCGGTTTTACAAAGTTTTAAATTTATAAAGTAAACAATATTTACTTTCGAAACTAAAACTAACACATAGGCAGAGAACCTGACGTGCATAGTATAGTTTCTGGGTAAGTATTGAGTATCGTATCCCCAAGGATCACACTTTCCCCTACTCAACATTACATCAATTTACTGATCGGGTTTTAAAAAGAAAAATAAAACGGAGGGTTTCTTTGATAAAAATAGGTTTTGAAAAAGATTTTGGTTTTATAAAAGAAAAGATAAAAGTAGTAGAGTAGTAAATTATGCATATCTCGGGGTCCATTGATTTATTAGTTAAGTTTATTATTAGCATTAATAATTGAAGTTAGTTAATCTTGTGAGGAAGACGAGAGGGACTTGAAGTGTTGACTCCTTGATAGAGAAGCGGAGGCGACTACTCGCGTAGAATGCTGAACCTCTCCAGCGTGCGTCCACCAGGGGTCTCCGTCAGGGCCTCGCGTATAGCGGGCTCCTCAAACCGCGGTCAAGTATCTGGTCTTTGAGCTCATCTTCTTCTTAAAGCGGAGGCTTCGCTTCCGACCTGGAACATCGTACACCTCGTCTTTGCTCTCGCGTTTATTACCGAAGGGTCTCGCCTTAGGGTCTTCCCGAGTAGGCCAACAACGAATCCCCATTGGTTAACGAACTAGGTCGATGGATCTCTCTTACAGTTGGTATCAGGAGACCGTACCCCCATTGTTTAACGACGTTGTACTAACGAGAGCTAGATAAAGAATCCATTATTTATTTATCTTTATTGTGACCTTAACATTTAGTGATCAATTAAATATTAAGTTGGTTGAATTAATGATAACTTAATTACCGAACCCTTAACCTCTCGAGCTGAATGAAATCCTTGACAAAGGTGGAAACATAATCCTAAAGGCGTATGATACAAATGATCACTGGTGCGCTCGTAGGGAATCCTCCCAGTGCCAAGAAGATCACTCAGTCATTTGGTATGTACCAGAAATGTGTCACTCAGATCTGGTCCACAAATCAAGTGGGTTCATGAATGATAGAAAGATACAACCATAAGACACGATCAATACAAGAACATGGCTGCTCATAGACAAGCTATTCACCTCCAAGTGATATGTAACTCTCTTGATCCTTACAACCCTCGATATTATTGCATAACTACTCTACGATCCTCTTCTTGGCTAGACCGATCAAGGTAGGTTGAAGCTTAACCATTGAGGGATGTTAGGATGGCCAGAAGGCCTCCCACAAGACCCCAAGATCTCTGGAAGAAGCTTGGAGTTTGGCCCAAGAGAGCACAAGAAGGGATGAACAATTGGTGAGGGTTGGCTTGCTTATTATAGACCTCCCAGGGGTTGCACGGGCATGCCTAAGGGTGTCGAGGGCATGCTTGCAGTTACACGTACGTACTGTTGCTGCATGGCAGAGTCTGTCTTTACTGTGATGTCCGGAACGGCCGTGCAACATGTCTTGGCACGGGCGTGCATGTTCCTTCAGTCTCTGATTTAATGCCCTCCAAGTTTCCTGCGTTGTCTTCTCACGTGTAGGGCCTTCGTGCAAGTGAGCGTGGGCGTGCAAAGTCATTCCGGGACTGATTTTAGCATTGGTTAAGTCCCGGGATTGTCTTCTGAACATAAAGGGAACAGGCTTGAAGTCTGGTATCTTCAGGAATCTCCAGTTTTTTAATGTTTTCACCTGGAAATCCTTTGTTTCCGACTTGGAGCTCCAGTTTCCTAAGATAATCAAATAGGAACGAATTAAGCACCAATTATAACTAATGTAAGCCTAATTGTGACCTATTTTGGGACTGTTTATGCCAGTTTTATATGTTAATTCTGTGAGTCATCACTACCATTGGCATGCGATGAACTAGTGGTTACTGGTTTGGGAAACCTAAACATTTACTTAACTTATCTTGTGAACTCACCAACTTTATGTTGACACATGCTAGCATGTTTTTGCAGGTTTCTAGGTATGGAGCATGTTAGGGCATGCATTATTGTGTCATGGGATAATTGAACACTGTTAACTTTTATATTGCCTTTCATTCATTTGGTTTTATCTTGGGCGCGTTTGTTTTGCGCATAACCATTTACTTAACTGTTTGATTACGCTTACGCATTTTCTTAAAACCTGTGGTTGATTTTTAAAACTTGATTTTCAAAAACGAACTAAATGGTCTGGGCATTTAGAGTCGTTTATGTGACTTATGGCTATGGGATCCTGGTATGTCATTCGCCTCGCGTTAAAACCCCGCAATGGAAATTTGAGGGTGTGACATCATCCATGGTCCTTTGAAGTTCAGGGATCATAGATGCCAACATCAGACATGAGACTTTCATATAGTCATCAAAGTGCTTAGCATAGTTTATATAAGCAGCAATTTGTTGGTTGATGGGTTCATCAGGGACTGGCGTTTCAAGAACATACAACTTGTTCTCCGCCTTGAGAACAATTTTCAAGTTGCGGTGCCAGTCCTTTAAGTTGGAGTGGTTCACTGTGTCCTTCTCTAAGATGGACTTAAAAGACAATTGGAAGGCGGAATTGTTTTCAGTTGACATCTACAAAGTTCAAAATTTAATTTATTAGTATTTTATGTTTTAAATATCCTAATTATTTTATGACCCAAAAGCAAAATTTAATTAGGATGAGACCCCAATTCATCAAAACACAATGAACTAGCTTAGCACTATCCACTGGTATGATTAGGTAGGTAAACAACAATTGTTAATTGTATCCACTACACAACTTTCTATTTGGGGTCATCGCTTAAAAGCGATGTATGTTTAATCCCAACTATGCCCACTTGATGAACAAGTGATGTTTTGTCTTTTACTGTTAACTGTAACATCGGCCTATGTTACACATGAAACGCGATGATTACCTTCTTTCATGATAGAGGCCTAAATGCAGGGTTTAGTACTAACATTTTGGGTTCGATTTAGAATGAAGTGGTAACTTGTTAGGGGTGGTATAAAACATCAAGTTAAAATTGGGATTTATTTTAATATTTACCATAAATATTTTGAATAACTCGTAGCATGATGTGAGTCATACAACAGTTTATAAAGTCCAATTTTATATAATTCGTGATAACTGAAACTCCTTTCAACACTCGACAGGGTATAGTTGTAAATACCCTATTTAAACTATGTTAGTCGTTTTATCGCGAATGAACTTGTTTTAATAAAACCGTTTCCATGATTATAAAAACATCTAATATTTTGGGTTATCTAGATTATTTACAATAAATAAAACACAACCACAAAACATAATAATAATTTAACTAATCGAGCCCCTAATAGGTCACTCGTTTCTTTTTAGCCAGAAACGAACTAGCGTAAAGGGCTTCAAAACCTATTTTGATAACTCCTACTTGACCCGATATCTCTATCTTCATGGAACATGTTCGCCTTTATATCTTGATCTTGATCTTGTACTTATAGGATTACAATAATAAATTTGAAATTATAATAAAACCTAATCTATTCTAATCCTATCTATTACACCGGATCCAATATCCGTAATAAAAATACAAATCAGTAAAAGATAAAACATCACAGACACAACCATGACAAGGGTCAAAAACCTAGGGCTCGATTCTCATCACAATCCATGAACAACCAAAAGGTCTTGATCTTTAGTAAACATAAACACTTTTTGACAAATAAAACATAGATCAAAATTATAACTTTGCCATCTATACGCGCGTAACCGTGGCTATGATACCACTGTTGGGAATCACGGTATCATATCAAAGCGGAAGCGGTTTATATTTATTAACAAAATCGATTATTATACAAAATATATGAGGGCCGATTTATATATATAAATATATATTTAATTTTATTAATTCGATTAAGAAAATACTCCCAACAGTGGGTTACAACGAATCCTCGCTAGTAGGAATTTCACTACTGAACACGAACCAACTAAGAGCAACAACTCGCAAGGAAGAGGCGGTGGTGGTGATCGAACGGCGGTAGGCGGAAGTTGGCGGATTAGGGCCGACCAAAAATCTCTAGAGGGAGGAGGAGGTGTTTATGTTTTATCAAAAGGTATGGCTAGGGTTTGCACCTTAAACCTCCTTTTATAAAACATAATCTTACAATTAGCATCCTTCAATTATTTATTAATACCTCCTTTATAATAAAATAATTTATTATAAAGTCCCTAACTTATTATTTCATAAATAACATCTCACGTACACGTGAACTTATCTGATTCGTGTACCAATGTGCAACTCTTCGGATCGTACCGGGTTACTTAATGTTGACCTTTTAATTAACTATCGGACACTATATCCAACATATTTATCATATCACTTCAATCTTAATGATATTGTGATGATCCTAGACAGGTAATATGATATGGGTCGTTGACGGCGGTGTAGAGGGTGGTGGAGTTACGGGAGCTGAGAAGGAAGGTGATGGTGGTGCAGTGGAAAAGGAGGAGCTCATTGCCGACGGCGGCACATCCAGTGGCGGCAGCGATGGCGCGTAGCATGACAACGTCACGACACCATCCGAAACATTGGATGGTGCACCTATCTGGTTTTGGTCACTGCTTTGCTACTTCTCTTTCCACCTAGTCCTTGCGGGCTGCATAATTGGTAACCCTGTGAGCTTATATTTTGTGTCTTTGTATTGTTTGATGGTCGTCTGTATTCGAGATTTAGTTGTGTTTGTTGTTGGTTTTCTTCGTGGATGGGTTTAACAGTGCAAATGTGTTATTTGGTTGGTTAATCTTCTTTTAGGGGTAATTGTGTGTGGTATTTATGTGGGGTTGATGCATTTTACTAAAGTCGTTTGTGAGGAGGAAATGCTATAGCAATATCGGTGCAAAATTCAAATTTCCTTTTTCTGTCTTTACTTTGTCAACTTTTGTTGGCCTCGCTATTTTTTCCTTTTTTGTCCCTTTATGACCAAACCTGGTTTCCTCTATGGTCAAAGTTGGGTGACTTTTTTTTCTTTTTTAAGATTCGGTGGTTGGTGTGTGTCTTTAACCAAAGGCTCTCCAGCTCGATTCATGTCTCTGTCATAGTTTTTTCCCTTTTTTTCGTCTTCGCTCGACATGTATTATTTGTTCCTTGCTGGTTAACATGTGTTCATGCATTTTCATGTTGAATTGTAAGTACAAATCCTTGGTCGTATGCGCATTCCTTTGTATGTCTAAGATCTTGGATTTGAATCTTGGCACCAACCTTTTTATGCATTGAGTTTTAAACTTTTTTGTTAAATATATTTTTGGTATTGTGTTTTACGAATCGTTTGTCGGCCACTGTTTTTCTTACATTTTTAAGAGCTTAAAAGTAACCATGTCGTCGTGGGTTTGAGTCCCACGGATGACGTTTTTTCAAGCCATATTTATTCTGACCAGGTTAAATACCCGGCGGATAAAAACTAGTTTCATACAAACATGGATAGATATAACAATAAAAAAATTAATATTTCTTGAACAGGATATGTACAACAAACAAAAGGAGGGTGGGTTGGTTTCCCTATATACCATGGGATTTTAAATGGCCTACTTAACTTGAGGGACCCAAACGAACAAGCTCATAGGGGCACGGGCTCGGCTAGAAATTTAAACAAGCTAGCTCGGCTCTGCTCGTTTACTTACCATCTGATTATGAGCGAGCTTCAATCCGCAAGCTTTTCGGCTGAGCGAATTAAATTGATAGTTTCAAGCAAGCAATCTTTATCAATCTTCCAATTGATTTATTGGATCCAAGATTGACCAGGTTGCTTTTTAATCCCCTATCTTTCATCAAACCCTTCATGTTAGCAGCCTCTTCCCATCTGCAATCAGATGCAAAGGTGTTTGACATCAAAACATAAGGTCCAGCTGCAGATGGTTCAAGTTCATTCAACTTTCTACAAACCCATTTCGCCATTTCAACATTTTTGTGCTTCTGACAAGAAGATAGAAATGCTTTCCAAACAGCACCGACATGTGAAATATTATTATTAAAGATGAACTCCTTTATCTCGTTCAACCTACCCGCTCGGCCCAAAAGATCCACCATACAAGTGTAGTGTTCGACTTCAGGCTCGACACCATACACGTCTTTCATCAACCTAAAGTAACTGCATCCTTCATCAATTAAGCCTGTGTGACTGCACGCAGTTAAAACCGCTACGAAAGTTACTTCATTTGGTTTGATGCCCTCGTTTATCATCATATCAAAAAGACGAATTGTTTCCCTCCCTTCACCATGTGATGCGTAACAAGATATTATAGTGGTCCATAACACAACATTTCGAATCTTGGATTCTTTGAAAATTACCCAAGCAGATTGTAACCGTCCACATTTCGCATACATGTCAATCATCGATGAACTTACAAACACATCAGGTTCATGCCCACTTTTCAATATATACGTGTGTATGAGTTGACCAAAATTCAACAGTCCAGCTTCAGCACACGCGGAAATTACACTCGTGAGGGTAAATTTGTCAACTTCACTGTGCTCATTTACCATACAAGTAAAAACTTTCAGAGCGTCTTCTATCCTATCGTGTTGAATGTAAGCACTAACAATCGAGCTGACGGACACAGAATCATCCATATATTGATTTGAAGTCTTCAAAACCATCATTGCTTTCTCCATTTCACCACATTTGGAGTACATGTCAATAAGCGAATTCTCAATAAACGCATCATGTATTCCAACTCTCAGCAATCGACCTTGAATCTGCTTTCCGAGTTCAACATAACTAAAACAAGATGCCAATAACAATGCTATAGAGAAGGTAACATTTGTAAAACCTGGACCTGTTTTCACCATCTGGTACAGAAGCTGCATCGCAATAAATTCCTGCCCGTTTTGCAAATGCCCATCAATAATAGTGTTCCAACTTGCTGCATTCCTAAACGGCAATCGCCAAAACACCCCTAAAGCTTTCTCCAAATCGCCATTCTTCAAGTACGCACTTATCATTATGTTCCACGAAACGCCATCTTTAACACTCATCCGTTCAAAAAACTTTGTAGCATAATCAAAAGCCTCACATTTCACAAAAAGATCAAGTACCGAATTCTCCAATGTCACATCCAAACACACCCCATTTCTCAATATCCAACCAACAATCGTCTTACCAATACCAAGTTCATTCGCACCTGCACAACACCTTAAAACACTCGAAAACGTGAATTGATTTGGAGTTACACCTTGTTTCATCATCTGGGTAAATAAATTTAACCCAAGATCAAATGACCCGATCCGAGAAAGCCCGGAAATAAGGATTGTCCAAGTCTGTACATCCCTCACAGGCATTTCGTCGAACAGTTGGTGGGCATTTCTTAAATTACTGGATTTTAAGTACAAACTCAATAAATAGTTGTTCACATTTGAGTGATGAATGGAACCATTCTTTGTTACCGTAGCATGAGTGATTCTCACGTGGAATTCGTTAGTGGGTTTAGATGGGATTAGTTCTTTGGTATTAAAATGATCACAATATGAGTGTAAGCAGTGAAATTGAAAAAGTGAAGACTTGATGATGATGCTTATGGGAAGAAGAAATGGGGATGGTGATGGAAAACAAGACAATGCTATTAGTGAACGATTAATTAAACGCATAGCTAGTCGCTACTGAAGGTAAATAACAAACACAAGTTGCAGGTATATAAAAGGTTATGTAAAATCATATGAACAAGTAAAATTCCCGCAAACTTTTCAGTTTTAGTCATTGTTAACCTAGTTTATTATGTTACCAGTGTGATACTAGTATTCGGCATAACAATCGACACCTGATTTATTTTGATTAAAAACCATAAAGATGAATTCTTATATAGGTACCGTTGTTATTTGGTCGGTATCGATTATGTTTGTTATGGTACTGGTTTTGTAAAGACACTTGATATGTCTTATGATTAAAAAAAAAAAACACTTTATTGCTAATATAAATATCTCTTCAAAGAAATTTATGCCGCCAAGTAAGACTTAAGAACTAAGAAGAGTTTATTGTTAATTTGGTCGGTATGTATTTGGTTTGTGACGATAAAAAAAGTCAACCATGTATGACTCGTTTGAATATAACTTTTCTTAAGGAATTTTATAAAATGTTATATTATATTTACAATAAAAGGGTAACCAACATTATTTATAAAAGAAAAACTAAAGCGATATTAGTTGGTACCGGTGTTCTCTTTATGGTATACAGTTCTAGTGGGACTTAGGTGTTCGTGACGAACATGGTTGAGAGAGAGAGAAAAAGGATTTTGTGAATGATGTGCTTTTTTTGTGTTCGTTAGTCAATAATCTCTCTGTATATAAGATGTGTTGCAAAACACATATAATTCATTTTGTAGTTGTATCTGGGTCATTTAGATAATATTTTTATTAGTTTTAGGCTTGTATTATTTTATTTTACTATTTTATCACTCTATTAAATTTTTATTAGTTTTTGGTATTTATTTACTAATTTTGTATTTCTAAAGGTGTTCGTGAATAAAAGAGTTAAAACGAAGGAACACTGATCGTGACACGGTTCACAGACACATCAGAGCGAACATGTAAATAATAATAATAATAATAATAAAGAAAATGAAGCAGATAAAATAAATAAAGAAGAAACAGATTCATGCAACAGCATGAAAGAAATAATAAAGAAAAAAGAAGTGAAAAAAAAAAAAAACAGAGACAAGAGGAAAGAGATCTCCATCTAATTCTATGCAAAATTTGATAGGGGACCAAGCCCATTACGTGAAGATGGCCCAAGATTGTGAAACAATGTTTTTAGGCCAAGTTATTATCCTATATATTAATAAACCAATGTTGATGAACACTACTTGAATGGTAAATCATTATCTTAGTTTCTCCTGTATTGCCACGATGTCTGCTGCTGATCTTAAGTTCTCTTATATTGCCGCGTTGCCTGATGTTGTCATCTTTTTCCACCGATCAACATAGACATTGCCTGAACCCTACACCTCCACATCGATCAACAGAGGACCAAGCCTCAACACCACCACCAACTGTATGCTCGTGATACTTTGGTCATTGTAGGTAACACTATCTCACTGACCCACTCTTCCTTATCACTCCATTTCTTCGTCTTC
This sequence comes from Ambrosia x helenae, assembly GCA_030844895.1. NCBI lineage: Eukaryota > Viridiplantae > Streptophyta > Magnoliopsida > Asterales > Asteraceae > Ambrosia > Ambrosia x helenae. Next base: position 18,452 of record JAUTDX010000537.1, on the reverse strand, counting down.
CTTCTCAATCTATTGCGGCCATTGTTAATGTGGTTTTTCTGTCCTCGGTTGGTGCTGGATGCCGATAGTGTGTACGTCGGGGTTTGATGTTGATACCAATGTCGATGCATCTCACCAAGGTCTCAGTTGTGTCTTGATGCAAAGAGACAAGGTCATAGCCTATGCCTCTCGTCAACTCAAAGTGCACGAACGAAACTACACAACCCATGATCTGGAGTTGGGTGCAATAGTGTTCGCACTCAAGATTTGAAGACACTACCTCTACGGGACTAAGTGTACTGTCTTTACTAACCATAAGAGCTTACCGCATATCTTTGACCAGAAAGATCTGAACATGCGTCAGAGACAATGGGTTGAGTTACTCAATGATTACGACTACGAGATTAAGTAACATCCAGGAAAGGCAAATGTTGTAGCAGACGCATTAAGCCGAAAGGAACGTGCCAAAACGTTGTGTGTTCGAGCGCTAGGCATGACCATTCATACCGATCTCACTGCTCGTATTCGTCAAGCTCAACAAGAGGCTCTTAAGGAAAGTAATATCGGGCAAGAAGCTCTATGCAGTCAGGTTAATCAGTTAGAGACAAAGCCTGGTGGAACAAAATATTTCTCGAATAGAATATGGGTTCCATTGTATGGAGGATTGCGTGATTTGGTCCTAGATGAAGCACACAAGTCCAAGTACTCGATAACCCCTAGTGCAGATAAGATGTATAAGGACCTCAAGCAGTTCTATTGGTGGCCTAACATCAATGGTTGTATTGCGACCTATGTCAGACGTTGCCTAACGTGTTCAAAGGTCAATGCAGAGTATCAGAAGCCGTCAGGTATGCTTCACCAACCAGAGATTCCCGTTTGGAAATGGGAGCAAATCTCTATTGACTTCGTCACTAAGTTGCCAAGGACATGTCGTGGCCATGATACGATTTGGGTAATTGTCGATCGTTTAACAAAGTCTGCGCATTTCTTTCGGAACAAGGAAACAAACAAAACAGAGAAATTATCCAGATTATATATCAATGAGATTGTATCAAGGCACGGTGTGCCTACTTCCTTAATCTCTGATCGAGATAGCCGCTTCACTTCGAGGTTTTGGCAGTCGTTGCAGGAAGCTCTTGGTTCCCGGTTAGACTTGAGCACCGCTTACCATCCTCAGACAGATGGACAAAGCGAGAGGACCATCCAGACACTGGAAGACATGCTCCGAGTGTGAGTAATTGATTTTAGGGGAAATTGGGATACACATTTACCGTTGATCGAATTTTCCTACAATAACAGTTACCAAACTAGCATCAAAGCTGCCCCTTTCGAAGCATTGTACGGACGCAAGTGTCGGTCGCTTCTGTGTTGGGATGAGGTAGGGGACAAGCACTTGACAGGTCCTAAACTCATCCAGGAGATGACTGACAAGGTCTTCCAGACCAGGGACAGGCTGAAAGCTGCCAGAGACAGGCAGAAGAGTTATGTGGACCAAAGGCGTAAACCCTTAGAGTTTCAGATGGGTGACAGAGTATTGATCAAAGTACCTCCATGGAATGGAGTTCCCAGGTTTGGTAAACGTAGGAAACTCAATCCTAGATACATAGGTCCATTTCAGATCCTTGCACGAATTGGACCGGTTGCATACAAACTCAAGCTACCCCAAGAACTTAGTGGTGTTCATGACACGTTTCATGTTTCGAACCTCAAGAAGTGTCTTGTCGATGAGTCATTGGTTATCTCTCCAGATGAAATCCACGTCGACAAACAGCTCCATTTCATAGAAGAGCCACTTGACATAACATATTGGAATGTTTAGAAACTTCATCGCAGTCAGGTCAAGTTGGTCAAAGTACATTGGAATTCCAAACGTGGACCCGAATTCACGTGGGAGCGTGAGGATCAGATGAAATGCAAGTACCCACATCTTTTCAAAAAGATCACCGGTTCAGATGACCCACACTGAAAAGTTCGCAGACGAAATTCCTCTAACAGGGGGAGAATGTGACACCCGTCGAAATCACAGGTCATATCCATACACTTAGCTACCTGTTTACAGTGTGCATAGCATTACATGTCATCATTGGCAGCAAAGTTGGACTATACAGGGTTCCAACGAGCCAATATCAAAGCATACAGTCTAACAGTAGATACCCTAGTCCTATTTAGTTGAATAACTCATGATAGATTCTAGGAAATCCATGCAATTGAACAAGAATTCTAACTAGTTACCCCGACAAGAACAAAAACAAAGAATGTTCACCTACATGAATTATCCACATACATTGTCCAACAAAGGTGATTAAACTTGTGTACGTGAACATTAGTTGCAACACATATACATATGTACATCCATAGACAAGTTAATATTAAGCAAGATTAAAAATTATATGCTTATGTATATATGTATGCGACACATGTGAATGTGTGTATGAATGCTTATAAAAAAAAATCCATTCCCACACATACATACATATACACGATCACACGCACACCTAGATACAATACCTTACTTGCACAACTCATCGTACCTATGCATACATAGTACTCGACACACATACACACACCTTACACCAACATGGAAGGTGGCTTTCATTCCAACACACTCCCATGCACATTGACTTTCCCAAACAACTTACACCTTTTCCACCTTGTTTTCATCTAATTCCCATAACCAATAATGGTTAAGTCAACTCTAAATGTCCAAGACATATGCCCAAAATGGGAGTGCAACATTCTAACACAATAATCTAGTGAGATTGACTTTCCAAAACCATCCATAACCTTCCAAGAAATCGGCCCCTAAGGAAACAACAACAAACAAAACCTAAGACACTACCTTACACAAACATGGCAACAACATAAACTATTTGGACTTCTACCCATCGTCAACTTACCAAAACTTCCATTGCCCCCTCCACATGATGTTTTGGCCGTAACCCCCCCCCCCCTACACACCCAAACAAAACATTCAAGTCAACTTATTTCACCATGAGGGGATCTAGTTCAATGCACTCCAAGAAAGTGAGCCTTTGACCTTCCACATTTGTGAACCAATGAACACAAGGCAATCCCCTTCCCTCTTGGCTATAAATAGAAGCATAAGAACCCATGAGGAACACACCACAACACTATAATCCACTCTAACACTTGAACACCTCCTCCCCTCACTTGTTTACAATCGCCCGAGAGAAACACCCCTCGAAGAACCTCAACCGATCGGCCACTATCATCATTTAGGAGTTCCAAGCCTCTAACAACCATCTAGGAGCTTCATTGTGAGGAGTTAGCTTCGGCTTTATACATCATTCAGTTACATGTAATGGTCACCCGAAGCGCACACACACTCGCATACTCCCTTAACCAGTAATTTTTCAAGTGAAACTAACTTAGACACTTAAGTTTTATGTTAAAAAGTTCAATGTTTAGCTTACGTATACACATATACATACATTGGTACATACACCTTGGAACACATGTATATGGGACATATACGAGCACACACACATACATATGGATGTATGCATGCGTATCTGAGGCCAAGACCCGGCCCAAGAATAGTGTATTTCACTTAATTTTACAACACACATTAATTTATAAACATGTGTTAAAAGCAATAAAAACATGTTTTAACAAGTTTAACACAAGAGTTTTCTTGGAAGTATATGATATGCGAGTATATACAAAGGTAAAACACCTAAATGTGTTGTTTTTATGCAAAACTGCCGAAAGATGTGTCCATATGCCACCCTAGACTTACATAACTGAGACAAAAGTAACACTTGGTAACATTTAGTAAGACAAAGCACTTGTTTTACCAAAAACAGACTAAAGATAGTCACCTAAACAACAAAACGAACATTTTCTGACACATACAGTGTGTGACACACGTGGATAGTGGTACAGAAGCCCCTAGTCCATAGGTGTTACAGTTGGGTGAACAGTTGCATGATAGATAGAACAAAACATAGACTTAAGGTTGCCTTAAATGAACTTAGGGCATCCCAGACCAGACACACCGCATCAGGATCAGTTCAGTACTAGTATCCAGATACCAAGTGAGTATTCACGGCCCCTTTTTATAGTTTTTACATTTTTCCGGGGGAAAAACATGCGTACAGTTTTCAATTACAATCATGACTATTATGTGAACATGAGACATCAAGGTTCAGGATCCATTAAGCCCTCGTGTCATACATCATACCATAACTATTAGCTATGGACTTAGCCATGAAACATCGGGATAGATCTATTGGGTTGACACCCCCACTCTTGGTCAGTCGCTCTGACCAGATGACATATATCAAAAAAGTGCTTGTATTTCACATTGTTCATTGTCTTTAGTGTACAATGGACGAGGCACAACATGTCAAGGTTTGGTTATGGGCTCATGTCAAATCACATATTGATTATTGCCCTAGCTAGGCAATGATTTAGTCGGTTTTGTGATTACATGTCCATCATATACAAAACCCGTGAACTCACCAACTTTGTATTGACCCATACATTTTACATGCATGTTTTTCAGGAAATTAGCATGGATAATGGAACTTGCAGGGGTCGCGTGCGAGCATTTGTGGGATACCTTCTTTTGGACCGTTGTGTTGTCATAATAATTTTAGACATTTACATACAATGGTTTAGTTTTAAATAATTAACGTATGTTTGACGAATTTGGTTGTTTAATGAAAGTTCCCGCTTTATTTTAATTAAATGCTCGTGTGACCTTTGTGCTTGGAAATCTTTTGAAGTCGCACCTCGTGTTTCCGCCTTGGCGGGGTGTGACAGTACGTCGGGGTGTGATGTTGATACCAATGTCGGATAGCATGGGTGGATGTTACTGATGGTTGTCGTTGGTTTCGACAGCAAACCATCTATGACTCCAAGAGGCTGGATTTTTTTTATTCTTATTTTTTGATAATTATTGTTGTTTATTTCTATCTGAATGGTTTTCGCCCTTTTTTTGTCAACAAAGGCAGGGATGAATAGAGAAGACGTGACAGTGGGTCTACTTTGAAATTGGGTTTGTTGTTGGCCTGTTACCAATTGAAGTGAGCTATGATGAATTGATTAACTTATATATCAAAGCTTCCCTTATTTGAACAATAAATGGTGGTGTGTATGTGATTTTTGTTGTTTGCAACGGTATTTAGTTTGTGTTTGTGAAAATAGATGATACTGTTGCCTAGGCGTGGCAGGGTTGGTGGATGTTAGATGTCGATCTGCAACCCACTTTGCAGCCATAGGATGCACTTATTTCGAAATTCTTAACCCAGTTTATATGATTACGTATTTTGTTTTAGTCATAGCATGCACTTATTTCGAAATTCTGAACACAGTTTATACGACTTTATTTTGTTTTGGCTATAGCATGCACTTACTTTAGAAATTTGGAACTCAATTTATACGATTATGTATTTTGTTTTAACTTTTTCTATACATATTGAATTGTTTATGATGTGGTTTCCGGCTTTCGGCTACTTTCGACTACATTTTCAATCGCCATGAGCAGAGCACCACCATGACACCAAGATGTACCATGGTATTATGTTTCTTTATAACTTATGTTTCGCATTGTCAACTTTAGTCGTGCCACTTGTCAGAATCAGTGGTGACTGAGTCACCTGCCACAAGATTTCTTTTATGTTGATTATGTTGGTCTGATTTTATAATTTGCAATCCTTACTCTTTGGTTTGTTGATGATATATGTTGTTCAAACCTACTAAGCTGGTGGTCAGTATATGAATATTTATTACATGAATTGAGGTTGTGATGAATTTGTAGATGTGATTTAGAGTCGGATGAACTTTGGTGCCGAATCGGAAGGATGGCAGATGCTCATTTGCGATTGTGAGTTACCATAACGATGGTCGCTTAATGATTTAATGCTATGCAGTTGAATGCGATTTAAGAATTGAATAGCTTATACCTTACTTTGCATTAACTTGAGGCTGTGATGAATGAGTGGATAAATTAAAATTAAGGTGGCACTCAAACCACACTATTGCAAGATGGATGGATGGCAAGTGCTAACATGCAATCTTAATTTCCGATGTGGCGAGTTGACCACCTCACACGCTCATAAGCCCGAAAATTACCGTATACGTTAATTATTGAAGCGAATGAGCAGTGGAAAAACTTGCGTCCCACTATTTGGACCTTTATTTGCATGATATGCGCTTACTTATACCCTACTAGCGCAGATGTGGTGTCCGCGACAAGAGGCGTGCCTGCGTCTTTCTTTATAAAAACCTGAGTTTGTATACGGAAAGTCGAGTTCGTGATGCATTTGATGATGAGTATGGTGGTGGTGTTGTTACTGTTTGAGACTAATGTCTTTGCATCTATCCTTCAATCATCTGTTTCGGTTTGGAGAACAGAGGTGAAGTTTGTTTATGCATTGATGCTAATGTCTTGCTCATATAATTTGTTCCTAAGATACCCTTTTATCTTACGCAATTATTATAAGTTTCTTTATTCTAATTGCAGGGTAAGAAGGGAATTTGTCTAAATGTGCCTATAGCAATAATGGTGTGAAAGTGTTGTTAAACCTTTTTATAGGTTCTTTGATTATTTCATGCAATTTGTGTTTATTATAATCATGCTCGCTCTTCGTGGATGCATTTTTCAGATTTGTGTTTTAACACTTGGTTCTGCTTTATCCCTAGGTGTAGTCTTTGATGTTCGGCGTTGCGACTACTGTTGGCCTATGTAGGTATTTGCTTACTATTGATTGGAGGTTCATTGTCTTTTGTAGGTATTTAGATGGTTATTAGACATTTAGAGTGTATGCATGCGACCAATTTACGCAAGTCATTACAATCATCTTTGTTGTTTTTAAGAAATATATCAGCAAGAAACTTGTAGCAACACACACTACTAATTGTGTTTTGGTAGCATCATCTAACAAGTAGTCGAATAATGATGTTTGAAACTCTTTTTTGGGAGTGTTCAGATGTATGGTTAGACCGTAATATATAGTATGTTCCCCATTATAGGAATTGCCATATAAATTTGTCTAGATCGGAACGTAGCACATGTTTTAGTTTTACATTTAATGTAATAGTCTCATGATGTTTGTAGAGGAGTATGACAAGAATTTTCATGTAGGACACATAAATATAATGTGAAACTATATTGAAGAGGTTCATATCTTAAAGGGTATGTGCTGATAGATCCAAAGAAAATTTTCTTTAATTCCATGATGGGTTGTTGAGAGTTGTAGATGATGTAGAGATTTGATGTATAGGCAATGCTGATAAATGGTATGCTGAAAAGTTGATTCATCTAGACTTCTTACAGTGTAATAGTCAAAGTTGATTACAAGTAATTGTCTACAACTGACGGAAAACACTAGCAAGAATGCAGAATAAAGTTGATCATGATATCAAGAACTTTTCTTTTTATACAACTTCAGCAAAAGACAGGATGTTATAGACTAACAACGCTGGACTATTAATCTCCATATTTTGATTAAAAAAATAGCAACACTAGATAGTTGATACATGTATTTTGATGGCTGGAAGTTAGTTAACACTTTGTGTATGTAATATGTACCCAATATTGGTTTTGATACTTAGGTTAGGTGTGGGTTTTGTAGCGCGCAACGCGCGCCTGGCTAAACACCTAGTTTTTATTATTAGTTTGGTTATTGAATGCTTTGTGTTTTCGAATACTATGACTATGCTTCATTTATCATTCAACCCCATTTTTTTTCAAGATTTAATATGAGCTAGATATTTAATTACTATCTAGGTTAAAGATGATGATTTTTTTATTCTGGTTTATGTTTTGGTTTTGATTTATGGTTTAGTGAGATACTTGTTTAGGATTCTATGATGTGTGTGCATACTTTTTACTAATTTACGATCTTTTGATGTTCCATGAGTGTCTTAGAGCATTTGCACCAGCTCCATCATATTTTAAAATGTAGTTTTAGAGATTGTGAGTGGAGGAGAATAAAAATGTTACTGTTCATCTTTGTGTTTAGAAAAAACACTGTTCCACCCTATTTATTTTTTTAATATTTTTTAAATTGATTATAAGTGGAATAGAGATAAAAGGTAACAATAAAGGTATAAAAAATATCACTTAATTGAAAATAAGAGAGAAAACATGGTTATTTAGTGTAATTTGGTGGATGGAAATAGTGAACCTGATGTGAATACTCTTAGTAAGTGTCTATAATGTTTGGATGATTGCTAGAATTACTTGTTTTGTGCTTGTAGTTTACTTTATGGTTTTAGGCATGAATTCCATATGAACATTCATTGGGAGTTTATAGGTAATTGTATTCTTCCCGTTCTTAAGACCGAGAGGTGATAGGTACAAGTTTGTCGTTGGTGTTAGAGGTTAAGGCTGGAAACACAGAGAGATTGGGTCTTTCTAGGTTCTCTAGTATTATTTGCTGATCTGTGTCATAGATTGACTTTTCATTTTCCTCCTTGCCCTTTATAGTGTATTAGTGATTGGAGAGTGAGAAATCTAAATCAATCTAGCAAGTACTTTAGCATAGTTAGTGAGACTGAGAAGTGATCTAATCAATCAGTGAGATTAATAGCCTTTAGGATTCCTTCTGGTCAGTCTTAGTAATTGATCCGGGAGCCACTAGGATACTAGGGGTGAATATATAAAAAGATCCTGATTGCCAACAGAGTTTCCAAAGATGAGGCAGTCCAGTCAAGGTTTTGAAACTCGGACCGGACCAGCTTGTTTGACCGGAGGAGAGAGTATAATCGAAGACATCCCTCTCATGAGAGGCTGGGTCGACACAAAGGATCGGTGTTGAATTGAATCACCTGGTTGGACCGGGGGGTCGGACCGGGAACCGACTGTTTTTTCTTTTATAAAAATTAAACCACACTTTACCAAACCAAAGCCTCCTGTTCCACACTTCTTCACAGCCATCGTGAACATACCAAACCCTCGTTAATCATCATCATCGACCTATCATCCTTGTTAATCATCATCATCATCGATGAACAAGTTACAAGAGATATGCCAAATCTTTTAAATCCCTGTCAATAGTGGTCTTCGGGCTTCGATCTACAGCAATAGACTCAAGGTGCACTACAAGGAGAAAAAAATATGTTCAATTAGGCTTTTATTAGATGATATAATAATAAATAATAAATGGATGTCTCCCTTTGTATTTCATAATAGTAGGGGAAGAGGAAAGATTCAAAGATGATTTGAGAGCATATTTTTTTGCTTTAATCGCACATTTTTATGCAAGGAAAAAAAAATTTTATTTTTTTTTATTTTTTTTTTCATTTATACATATGTGTATATAGCATTTTTCAGCTATACATATGTGTATATTTCAGTTATACATATGTGTATAATGCAATTATACACATGTGTATATTGAAAAAAAAAATAAAAAAAAAATTTCCTGCATATAAAGCAGCGATTAAAGAAAAATAATTTTTTTTTTGCCTTAGAGAAATTTGTGGTCCAGAATGATTATCACAGTTCTCAATTTGGGAAAAGGTTCTCATTTGAACCAAATCATATATATATATATATATATATATATATATATATATATATATAGGATCGAGATCAAATAGGAACCACTACCCTAGTTAGGAACCTTAGGAACCAATTTTAACCATCCATCTTTGATTTTGATGTAGGGGGTATTTGTGTAATTAGACAATTAAATATTGGCTATTTATTTTATTATGACTTTTATATATGGCATTTTTTTAATGTGTGCGATTTCTTTGGCAATCGATAATAACTGTTTCCCTATAATATCTCTCCCTCTCTCTATATTTTTAATTAATCAATAGGGATCGATCTAATTAAAAAAAAAAGATGAGTTTATGTTCATGACATCTGACATGTTCATAATTCAATTCTCAATTTTGATTTGGCTCCCATAAACTAATTTGACTTGACCAAAGCATTTTCTCGAATACATGTATGTATGCCTAAATCAAAAAATTGGCAAAGAAATACATATCTATGTTTGAGTAACGTGGATACATACTTCAAGGCTTGTTTTGATCATGTTTCTTTTTATTATACTATTTTTTGTTATATTGTTTGAAAGATTATCATGTCCAGTTTAGAATGTTTGATCTCATGGAAATTAAAATAAAATTAGTCGGCCTCCGTAACTGCTCAGTCAGGATTAAGCCTGGTTATGGTTATGGACCTCTATTTTTAAGTCAACACAATTAAAGTGTCTTTTTCCAATGATTACTTTTTAGTCTTTGAGTAAGAATGGTTTGTAAGAATATTTTTGATTGGTCGAAACACTATAATTTTTTTTCTTATACCTTTACAATGATTGTTTCTTATAGTTTGTTAATTAAAAAGTTGAATGTAGTTGATGTTTAAGATTATCGAATGTGTAGGGAGATTCCATGTAATTGTGTTTTTTATTGTACACCTGTGTATATTTCTAATAAATAATGTTTTACACTCTGTTATGTGTGGTATATATATCATCATAATTAGTTGATTGTTCAAAGGTGTACAAATGATCATTTGGTGGTTTAAGAATACACATTTTTTTTTTCTGGAAAGTTGGTAAATAACTAGTAAAAGTACTTGTTAGTTCTTTTGTGCACACTTAGACATTTATTTGTTTAATAATACTAATTTTATTAAAATGTGCTATTGTACACCTGTGTATATTTTAATAAATAATGTTTTACACTCTGTTGTGTCTCGTATATATATATCATCATAATCAGTTGATGGTTTATAGGTGCACAGATGGTTACTTGGTTGTTCAAGAATCCACGTGAGAATACGTGCATCAATAACCTTTTGTTAAAAACGTTTGTGTATTGTTTGTATTTGCTTAACTAAAGGAGTTTTATTTTGTAGAATTTGTTGCTAGCAACGTATATGAATCACCTAAAGGGACGAGATATTGGACACCAAGTGTACACGTATGTACCATACGTGTCCTAACATATCTGTTAACCAATGTGAATACATTAATGTACATCCCCTAATACACCTATGTATATTAGGTAATGTAAATTCCCCTGTTATATATTACAGGTTTGAGTATTTTTTTTATACATCAATGTATATTATATATATATATATATATATATACATCTACGTATACTAACATACGTCGATGTTAATGTATATTTACTAACAGTAGACATTACTACATTAGTATACATTAATGTATAACCTATTGTACATCTATGTATATTAACATACACTAATAATACTACATAGTTCCTATCAGTACATTAATACATCAATATACATTAATGTATATCCCACTGAGATATGATAAAGATAGATGGCGCAGAGATGCATTGCCCCCTGATGTACATGTTATATATACACACATGTGTCAACGATGATGATGATAAATGATGATGATGATAAATGAAAAAACAATAAACAAAGTGATATACACCAATGTATTTTTGTGTCAATGATGATGATGATAAATGAAATAACAAAAAAGAAAGTGATGTACACCATTGTATATATGTATCGATGACGATGATGAATGAACAAAAAAAGAAACTGATATACACCAATGTATATATGGTTATGGACCTCTATTTTTAAGTCAACACAATTAAAGTGTCTTTTTCCAATCATTACTTTTTAGTCTTTGAGTAAAAATGGTTTGTAAGAATATTTTTGATTGGTCGAAACACTATGATTTTTTTTCTTATACCTTTACAATGATTGTTTCTTATAGTTTGTTAATTAAAAAGTTGAATGTAGTTGATGTTTAAGATTATCGAATGTGTAGGGAGATTCCATGTAATTGTGTTTTTTATTGTACACCTGTGTATATTTCTAATAAATAGTGTTTTACACTCTGTTATGTGTGGTTTATATCATCATAATCAGTTGATTGTTCAAAGGTGTACAAATGATCATTTGGTGGTTTAAGAATACACATTTTTTTTTTCTGGAAAGTTGGTAAATAATTAGTAAAAGTACTTGTTAGTTCTTTTGTGCACACTTAGACATTTATTTGTTTAATAATACTAATTTTATTTAAATGTGCTATTGTACACCTGTGTATATTTTAATAAATAATGTTTTACACTTTGTTGTGTCTCGTATATATATATCATCATAATCAGTTGATGGTTTATAGGTGCACAGATGGTTACTTGGTAGTTCAAGAATCCACGTGAGAATACGTGCATCAATAACCTTTTGTTAAAAACGTTTGTGTATTGTTTGTATTTGCTTAACTAAAGGAGTTTTATTTTGTAGAATTTGTTGCTAGCAACGTATATGAATCACCTAAAGGGACGAGATATTGGACACCAAGTGTACACGTATGTACCATACGTGTCCTAACATATCTGTTAACCAATGTGAATACATTAATGTACATCCCCTAATACACCTATGTATATTAGGTAATGTAAATTCCCCTGTTATACATTACAGGTTTGAGTATTTTTTTATACATCAATGTATATTATATATATATATATACACATCTACGTATACTAACATACGTCGATGTTAATGTATATTTACTAACAGTAGACATTACTACATTAGTATACATTAATGTATAACCTATTGTACATCTATGTATATTAACATACACTAATAATACTACATAGTTCCTATCAGTACATTAATACATCAATATACATTAATGTATATCCCACTGAGATATGATAAAGATAGATGGCGCAGAGATGCATTGCCCCCTGATGTACATGTTATATATACACACATGTGTCAACGATGATGATGATAAATGATGATGATGATAAATGAAAAAACAATAAACAAAGTGATATACACCAATGTATTTTTGTGTCAATGATGATGATGATAAATGAAATAACAAAAAAGAAAGTGATGTACACCATTGTATATATGTATCGATGACGATGATGAATGAACAAAAAAAGAAACTGATATACACCAATGTATATCTGTGTTGGTGATGATGATGAATGAAAAAAATAAAAAAATAAAAAAATAAAACTGATATACATGTGTGCACATTAACAACGTGAATACATAATATTTAGAAAACGTATTTAAAAAAGAATTAAAAAACTAAATATATATATAATTAAGTAAAGATCCTAATCTTATTAATTAATTAATTAATTAACTTCCTATTTTGGTGGGTGGTGAAAAGTACAAAATTACCCTTAATCTAATTTAATTAATTAAATGAAGTTGCATTTAATTACAATCATACCATTAGAGATCAATGGCTAAGATTGGTTCCTATAGTTCCTACTTAAGGTATGGTTCCTATTTGAACCCTACCCTATATATATATAATATATATATATATATATATTTAAATTTAATTATTAAACTAATGTCTGGTTCTTAAATCCGGTTCGACCGGTCTTTACCGCTCCGACAAATGAACCGGTAAGGAAATCGGTTCGACGTCCGATCCGGTTCTGAAAACATTATGTCCAGTTTCTTTAGTTTAAGTATTTTAATTTATTTGCTTTTGTAATTAATTAATTTAAATTACAAAAATCCAACAGAGAAAACGACTATCGAACATGCTTGTCTTGTCATAATGGAGATTAAGAAGTCGACACTCATGATGGTGAGGATGCTAACGGCGAGGCCAATAACTAGAAAGATGAACTATATACATATATTAAGATTCACACAGAATGATAAACTTATTCTTTTCTAATTATCATTTTGATGACCATGAGAAAATTGCTTTGTGGGTCATAGGATCCGGTAGATGTCTGTTTACATGTTGTCCAACTGAATTTTATCGTTTTGTTTTCTTAGTCAATGGCATGCTGCTTAGGACAATGTCACATTGGGTAGAGTAGTTGCAAGTTTTACAAATTATATATCTTGTTTAAAAATGATGATGAGTGGGTCTCCGAACTGCGGACTCCTATAGTCCTACATGGACCAGCTAGCTAGATAAGGGATAACAAGGTAGAAAGGGCTCAAACTTTATACGAGCAAAACATGGGCTATGATTGGAGTTACGGGCCCAACGAGTAGGTGATAGAAAGGTCTCGGTGAGCCGTATCACATGTAAAATGGTCTTTAGCAGTTTGGCCAGCTATCAGACCCGACTTCCTTAATTTAAGTCCTGATTTTGTCAATGATGAATTTTCCCGAATCTCGTCAATCTTCTAGACATTCCTATTTTATTTAATAACGCGTATATCAATGATTAGCGTGATTAACGCCTTTATTTATATTTTGAATTTTTTTTTCTGTCTAATATTGAAGATTTTGCAATACTTGTCAAATTTAGAAAACCCCTATATAAGGGCGCCCTGTATAGTATTTTGCATTCATAAATTAATCAACTTTTCTTCGAGAATATTCTTGTTTTTTTATTTCTTCCACTCTACGTCAAATAAGATTGGCTAGCGTTAGATTAATTTCTATAATACTATGTGAATGGATTCATTAATTCACATTTTGACAGAAATGTTTTGTTAACACTGTAATTATTTAAGACATGTAATGAAAATGTTTATACTGAAAATTCCTATAAATTAGGTGTTCCATTTCATTTTGGTAAACTGTAGGAGCGGTAAGCCTATTATTAATTCATTAGACACCTATTCACACCAAACACAATGCTACAAATTTCTCATGGCCTGCAATAATGTGGGAGTAGAGTGTTAAATGGTGAAAGAAAGGATTGCCTATGCAATTTAGCAATTAGCACATTTATGCCTTGGAAGTAATGTTAGGCCTGGCAAACGGGTTGTGTTGGGTCGGTTTGGGTTGCGGGTTAGGATGGGTTTGGGTCAAAACGGGTTCAGGTCAAAACGGTTTCAGGTCAAAACGGGTTCAGGTCAGAACATGTTTCGGGTCAAAAGGGTCAAATGGTTATTTTGAGTCTCCGGTTTTTAATCCCGGTTTACCTTTATCTCAAGTTATTCATTTATGTGGGTTTAGATAAATACTTGGACTAATATGTTTCGAGTCAGAACAGGTTTCCGGTCAAAAGGGTCAAATGGTTATTTTGACCCGTTCATAGATTTATTAATGCCCATAATCACCCGGAGGGTGATTACTAAGACCCATAAGGACCCAGAATTTAGCCTATGGGTCAGTGTTGCCAGGTTTACTTGGAACCAATTAGGACTAGGGGTCACAAATTGTCACCTGATACGATCATCAAATCAAAATTTACGGGCTTTCGTATATCTTAGCCCATTTAACAATCAAGTATTGTGTAGAAACTAGAGGGGGTTAATAGGCTCTCTTAAAATTTTCTTTTGATTAACCACTAATATTGTTTGTCTAAAGTTATTTAAAAGCCAATAATTCAAATAAATATATGAATGTATATTGTTAAGCAAGGCGATACCAATTTGTAAGTGGATATTAGTTAATCTACCCTATCTTCGCTCCTCGATTCTATAATCGAGAGTTTCTTCACTAAAAACCTTCTCTTAGACGGAAGGTATCACCAGTAGAAAGTCCTTCACTAATTTAAGGTAGTGATCATGAAAAGACGTAATTCAGATCGGTATACAAACAAACATAGCTCAGTTCATAGATGGAGGTTTGAGACAAGACATAAACACACAATTGTATGAATTCATTATCCGGAAGAGAAAGAGTTTACATCGTCTTGGTCGGGAGGAGATCGGGCATGAGCTTTCCTCTTAAATATGATCAAAACATCTCAAAAACTTAACACCCACACACACGAAACTTCCTTTTATAGGGCATCCCTAGTCACCCAAACACTGTTGTGCAAATAGGTCCATTCTATGCACCCTGAACTCATTCGCATGATCTCTATTAGCAAATGGAAATCATTCATATGGTACTCTTCAGGCAAGGGTTCTAATCTCCTGAACCATTTGGTGAATGCCTCATTGATTATTACATGCCCCAACGAATCGGTCAGTTTCATGTATTTACAACGTTTACACACATGGTATTTAGCTAACACCCAACCCTAGTCTATTAGTCAAGTAATGGAGATACACCACTTAAAATCTTCCGTCAATCTCAGTAGAAGTTAGACGTTGTTACTTCAACAGATGACCTCTTTATCTAAAATAGGTAAATAGGACATAAAGTAGTTCTTCATAAGATAACTAAATACTTGAAACTTCTCATATCATATTTCCCCCTCAACATAAGTATCTCCGCATAGAGTCTTCGCAATCTTCTGCCTCAAGTTATCGTTGCACGATCCTCTTGATCTTCAACTCTAACCGACATATGATAAAGGTTCCATCAATAACAATCAGCATCAAGTTTTCAGCAAACTTCACTACATTGATAAAGTCATCTGGTGAATTATATCTTGTAACCCGTCTTTGTGGACCGACCAAGTAATGTACTCGGATCTTCAGCATCAATACTCACAAAGTCAGCTTAACTAAGTATATCCTTTGTGAATTCACTTGGCTCACCCAGATTGAATTACAACTAGATCAATTTGTCTTACCTATTGAAGTCGATTAATGGCAATGCACTACAGATCTCGTAGCATCAGTAACCATGATGTTAGCTTGACCAATTACTATTTGAAATGTATGTCCGATACTCATCATTTAACGTTGCTATGTCGATACGATCCAAAGATTACACTTTGGAGGACAAACAAGTGTAATAAATATATATTGTTAAATATATATTTATAACACGATATGTGGTTTTTATTATTAGAGAATAATAACTAGAGAAACTTTGCTTGAATTCTTTTGATTAAGGAACAAGAACAACAATTTCAAATGGAAAGGCAAAGGGAAAAGATCTTAAGTTCCTTTAGAAAGATTTCTTACATTTCCCAGAGGACGACCATATGATCATGGAACAAGAGAAAAAAACGTCTTCGAGCAAAATATCTCATCAGGTAGTAGTTCTTTGTATTTTTTTATCTAAGTTGAAATTTTATTTTTATTAGTTTAAATGTTATATTTTTTAAATGTTTTTTATTTTATTTACTTTGAGTACTATACAAGAAATTAAAAAAAAAAATATTCAGCAACGATGAAAGGGCTTTATTCTACTGTCTGAGTGTTATTGGAAGGAGATAATGAAGCACCATTTTGAGGGGGCGCTCAGTACAACCTCTATAGGCTCCATTCCATACCATTTAGCCTAGCTAAGATATGTATATTACTTGACATACATAGTGTTGTGCAAATTTCCCTTTATCTCACTGTGTTTTTTGAAACATGTCAAGTTAAAAAATCAGTTTTTTGATTTTAAAGTAACTAGTTATGTACCCAAGAGATACATCAGTTAAATAATTTAAATTTAATATGTATAATTATGCAAATGTAATTTAAACAAATTAAATTACATATTATATTAAAAATAATTTCTTATAAACAATTGACAAAAATATAAATTATTCATCAACTAAGTAGAAAAAAAAATCATCTTCATGTAAAACTTTTAAAAAATTTTAAAATATATATTCTATACCGTGGCTGATACCTTTTAGATTATCGATACAACAAAACAAATAAATCAAAAGTAATAATAATAATGATGTGTTTAGGCTAAGATATAAAAATGAAATGCCTCATCCGTTAAAATCATTTCAATCAAGTATCATTCATTTTGGAGCTTGACATTAGGTTTATTCCAAAGCCTAAATATTTAACCTTTAGTGTATAATTATTTAATATGGAAGTAACCAAGCATATTTAATTCGGTGTTAAATCAAGTATTAAAAACAAATGTGGTATGATTTATTTTATTTGTTGCAAAAAAAATATGAAAGTCTCACAAAAGCCTAACTAATTACGTTGTATTACTATTAAATTGTTTAATTTTATGTTTGAACTAATGTTAACATACATTTTAAATTATATTGTTGAGCAGTTTAACATCTAAAAATAATAACTACAACCAGTAATAATAAAACTAATTAATAATTTGTCAACCATTTTAACAAATATATTTTTAAAATTAAAGTGAAAGACCAAATTATTATGATAGGTTAATTTAAGGTACACGATTTTAATTTAAAATTAATAACATATAAATACGTTATTTAGAATAGAATCAATAATTTTTTTAATAACGTTTACTTCGTTTAGTTAATTAACATTTTCAATGTGTGTCCTATAATATATATCTAATTTTGTATTAAAATATAATTATATTAGCTAATTTATAAAAATATAGTATAAATATATTAAATTGCATTTTGGTAAGTATATTAATAATCATAGTTGTAAAAAAATAATTAAAAACGGAATAAATGCGTATTATTAAATAAAGAAATAAATTAAATAATTTTATTGTTTTAAATATAAGATGAGAGACTTCATAGTTGTAAAAAAATAATTAAAAACGGAATAAATGTCCATGTGTCTCACATGTGTTTTTCTTTTATTTAATATAGATAGAATAAATGTAAGATAAACCTAAAATATATTTATTGTTTTACATCTTAGGGGAAAGGGGTACTACCGATTTTTTTTTTCAACTTCACTGATTTCAACTAATTCTGTACTGACATATCATTTCACTGAAATAGTTTTTTATAGTAGTACTTTAC